>JAKSZP010000520.1:0-65455 GCA_022478985.1 Massospora cicadina | reverse complement strand
GGCTCGTCTGCTGCTAATCCCACCCACCTGGGGGCTCCGGAGCTCCCTGCCCAAGGGGGCTCTCCCCAATGCTCGTCGCAAGTCCGTTTTCCCCTCTGATGGCACCCCTGCCCGTGCAGTGGGCCCTGTGCCGCCCCTCCCTGGCGCACAGGCTCACTTGCTAGTAATTAAAGGCCATCAACCATGAATCCTGGAGGTGTCGTCATCCTCCCTGCCTCTCCTGCCTGGGGTTGCCCCCTCAAGACTTGCAGTTGCCCCCATTGCAACCATCTGGTTTTCCTTGGGGGCCTTCAGTACGTTTATAAACATTTGCTTTCCTCACGTCCCCACTAGATCCCCCCTTCTTCTAGTTGAACAGACCGTTGTGCTCTTTACATTCTGGGCTCTCCACTGGGTGCTCACATATCCTGACTGGGAGCCCAGTCTAATTCTTATCAGCCGCTACCATGACAACTGGCGCCTCTGTCAACTTCATTGACCTCAAGGTGGCCCAGGCACTAGACCTGATGGTTACCATGGGGGTCCCCATTATTGGTGCCTCTTGCTTACCAATGATTACACTGTTTCTTTATGAGCCACTATACTTATCAGCCCACATACACCACTTATAAGCCAACTTCTTGGTGATCCCATATTTGTTTTATCCTATGATCTTAGGCGTTGGATGGTGGCGCTGGCAATTGTTATCTATCAACCATAATCTTAACACTCTTGCTTTAACCTCCTTCTACCATGTGAGCGAAATTTTTCTGCTATCCACCCTGATGGAAAGCAATGTCATCTCGGCGACTGTAGAGTACACCCCTTCCAAAGCTGTCCCTGAACTGCTTATAACGCCTCACATCCTGAGCCATATAAGGAGATTCTCAACGTCAATGGCGGAATTGCCTACCCTCACTCTGAGTTTGATCTGGATTTCTGCTTGTTGGTGGATCTCATCAAGATCAACTGCTCGCTTTACCCACACACCACCACTGAAGATCAAGCCCTGAAGACCTGAATTGATGAAATGATAGATAAGGGATGACTAATAAAGAAAACCTTTCTAGTATTGTCCCCATTAGATTCAACTAAAACCAGATAGTACCTTACGCCCTTGTGTGGGTTATGGCCACCTGAACAACGTCACCATGCCTGACCACTATCCCCTACTGCATGAGGCTGTCATATCCCATGCAATCACAAAGTCCAAGGTGTTCTCAAAATTTGACCTGGTGAACGCGTTACATCATGTTAGAGTAAAAGAAGGTCAAGAATGTCTGACGGCAATTTTTACCCACCACGTCATATACCAGTTTAAGTCATGCCGTTTGGTGTCAAAAATGCCTGGTGTGTTCCAAAGGGTCATTGACCACACACCGGGAGACCTCCATTTTAAGTGCGCCATAGCATATACTGATGACATTCTGGCCCACTCATCCACACTGAAACAGCATGATAAGTATTTAGTAGCCGTGGCCGCCATCCTACAGAAGGCAGGACTGCGCATGAAACAATCAAATTGCAAATCTTTTCAGGGATGAAGTACAGTTTTAAGAACCTTATGCTCAGGGACAAACATGTCATTGCTCCTTAAAAGCTGGAAGCTACAATCATGGTTATCCCACCAATGAAAGGCAACTGCATATGTTCTGGGATAAAAAACTTTCCTAAAAAATTTTTCAATAATCTTGTAACTAATCGCCTCGCTTCACACCTTATGGGCAAACACGCGGTCTTCATTTGGTTATAAGAATGCCAATGGGAGTTCAGCATTAAAGAGGACTTGACCACCGCGCCAGTATTGTGCCATGATGATAAAGACAAACTATTCATAGTAGCCTGCAACGCCTCCAGATTGGCCATAGGAGCCATTCTACTGAAAGAGAATTATGGAAAAGAACACTCATTGGCGTACTTATCCCAAAAAATTGCAGGAACCAAACGCGCATGGGCAATTCTGACACATAAATGGCTGCTGTTGCCTTGTCATTGATGCACTGGCGATACCTGCTTCAAGGAGAAGAACACATGTTGACAATGCATATGGACTACAAGTCACTGAAAGAATGCTGCAAACCTCAAATGTTAGTGCACTGACAAATGCTAATGCACTAAGACCTCCTCAATTTCAACTTTAAATACGAGTTTGTCTAAGGGATGATGCACATACTGCCAGACATCCTTTGCGGAAGTCCGTTGGTCAGACTTAAAACAGGGGAAAATACCGCACTATTAATGGTGATTCCACCAGAGCAGATCATGGCAGATCCTCAAAGAAATTGTCAGCCATCGCTGCAATAACCTCCACCCCCAAACAGAAAAAAACTCCGCCATGCTACTGTCATGTCATGGAAATGGCAGAAGAAGGTTAGACCAGCCTGCCAGTTGGGGTGCATAAGCACCCAAAAAGCAAGCCAGAATGCCAGAGGCATTGCCAACTGAATGACGTTGTATGGAGCTGGGAGTTGCGAAATGACAAATCGTTGGTGTAGAACAACAGTGAGTATGATCCAAAGGACAAACCAGATCGAGCTCACCCAGACCCTGGAGGTCTTACTGCAGGGGAGGAATCACAGAAATAGGTTCAATAAGTTCACAGGTATATGGGTTTAATTTGACTGGGGAGACAAGGAGGCAGATCCTTGCTTGTAGATGGTGGATGTAAGGCCACAAGATCCCAGTATACTGTTGTCAGAAGTTCATGATAGCAGAGTTAAAGTGCCAGAAGTATCTGACTAGCTGAATCAGATCTATGATGGTGGGGGCCATAGTGAACATGATTAATGGTCAAGCCCATCCGGTGTATGGACCAACAACCACCAGGGGAAAGCCATTGGGGATGCATCCAGAAGAAATCAATTAAACAAAAATTGATTAGTTTTTTGGCAAACTTCTATTGCAAAGGAAAAGGAAGAAAACCGACCAACAATTTTCTCAGTTCAATGCAACTGATTAAATAGTGGTCAATTGGTGTGGGGACAAGCTGGGATTGGGACCCTCAATTTCGACCTAACTGGCGAATTATTCAGGAATGGGGCGGAAAAGTTCACTGGGAACTGACATTGAAGAATTTGGCGGCAGGCTGAGTCACTGTCAGTTTGACCTTGAACATCCAAACTGAGGCTCAGCTACATTTCTGATGGTTGGCATGACGGCGTTTGGCCCAACGAGCAGCGGGAATCCCCCAAGGCCACCCCATGTAGGGGCTGGCCCATTTGGTTGGAAACGGATTTGGGACGCCCAACCCACCCATGCCCAGTTGCTGAAATGTTCGATCAGTCAGAGGTGTTGTGTCAGGCGCAACATCCAATTTGCCAACAGGGAGCTTCAAACCCTCATTGATGGAGTCAAATGCAGTTACCTGCCCGTTGGGGATCATCCCCAACAATTTTGGGAGGGGGGTGATATTTCAATTGCCATGTAGGCTAAATCAAAACTGTTGGGCATCCCAGCCAATAAATCAACCTTCATCCTTTTTTGACCATTTGAGTCGAAACATTAAGCTATTTGCCACCCAAATTTGTTCTGATTGATTTCATTTTGGCGTTCTTAACGCAGATTTCACTAATTCCCCATAACAGTTCTGCTGAGGTGAGTGTGGTTACCGGGGGAGGGATCCAAAGTGGAAGAGCTGTTACTCATCGCTCATCTACCACATGAGCAAGATTGCCCTGAGTAACGAGAGGTACAGCCATCTTCTTCAGTACCTTCTTGCTTGGGAATGGGAAAATGGCCCGATCAATGCTCAGAGGACGTTCCCTGGGACTTACATGCCCCACCCCAATACCAACCCACCAACCCTTCCACAACCAATACCCTTGTAACAACCCCAACAACCAGCATCAAACTATCACTCCTAAAGGCCATACTGCATGCCCAAAAAGTACCCTGGTAACAATCCCTGATTGAACAGATCCAGACAGTAAAAGCCCCACCAGGTGGTACACTCTAAAGGAGAGGGTATCTACTATTCCAACAGGGTATGGATACCTGAAGTTTTACGCCATGGGTCATCAGGGAACATCACGACCCACCAACCATGGGGCACCCCAGCACAAAAAAATGTGTCAACCTGATTAAACGTGTGTATGACTGGAACAGACTAATGAAGGAAGTGCTCACCTGGATATAAAGATGCCTCATCTGTGTGCAGTTTATGCTGGATAGGAAAGGAAGGATTGGACTGCTACATTCCCTCCAACAGGTGGTGAGCCCTGGACGTTGAACTTTATAGACTTCTTTGTACTGCTTTCAACTTCACAGGTGTAAGACGTGATCTTGGTGGTGATAAAGAAATTTCTCAATATACTCCATACTCATCCTTTTCCTGCAGACAACCACCGCGGAGATTTGTCCCGTTTGTTTGTGACCCACATATTTACCAGGTTTGGTGTTCCTCATAAAGTTGTGAGCAATAGATGGCCTCAATCCACCACAAAATTTTGGATGCCTTGTGCTGGACATTATAAAAAACCCTGTCAGTCATCCGCATACCATCCAATGCCCATTGGACAAATGGAAAGGACCAGCCAGTCGATAGAACAGTATCTTCATTGCTACGTTGTTGCCTCACAGGAAATGTAAGTAGATAACCTAGGGGAACAAAATTTTTGTTGCATTGATAAAAACACTTGTTCTTAACTAATTTGAGTGCGCTGATTTCACATCTGAAGTTAGTTTTTCTCTGCACGCTACCATTTTTTGCAATTTGTTTTTACATATTTTCGCATTGATATAATAATTCTCAAATTATTCAACATCTATCTCAACTTTATAAATATGGGACATTATCTTATTCACCTTCTTGGTGATAATATAAGTCATTTAAATGCTAAAAAATGCAATGGCGTACAATTATGCATACAATTTTGAAATGAAAAGGAACCAAATTACTTATTTTGAGCATAAATATGAAATAGAAACTATTAAAAAAACATATAATTTTCTTATATATAGCATTGATATGTACATATAGATGGCAGATGTTAATTTATTAATGCAGCAATGTGACATAGAGGGAATTTAAAACTCATTCAGGCAATAATTTTCGCTTATAGATCTTGCATTTGTGGACTTGTTTAGAAATGTCTCATTTGATGCTCCAGCAGTAGTCTGTCATCATATGCATGTCCCATCGCCCATGATAATACTCTTCCATTGTCTTCAGGTCATGATGAAAGCGTTCCTCCTGTTCATCGCTAACATCCCTAAGGCTTTCATGAAATTAATCAAGATGGCTATTAAGGAAGTGCAACTAAATACTCATGTTGCATCCAAGAATGCAATATACCTTTAACATACTTTAAACCAGAATTACATAATTTTCTGCATTCTTGTTACCAAGAAAGTTGTTATTAACCTCTGTAAAAACCGCGGGGTTTTCACTGGTGCACAGGCTCACTTAACTACTGACTTTGGGAAGAACTACAATTTTGCTAATTGTATGAAGACAATTAGCCTAGTTGAGTTTGGATAATTGGGTAGCTTCGGCCCTACTCTGGCAATATAAAGGGTCAAGTGACTTTGGCCTCACTCTGGCATTGACACTTATACAGGAAGACTTCTTCACAACTTCAATTTGAAGTATACAATCCACAATGGAAAACAATAACTTATTCACAGTACTAAGGTGTTTATTATTATTAAAGTGAGGGAATATTTATAGGGTAAAATTGTGAAGGACATGTGTTAGGGGTATTTGTGGTAACCACAAGATTCTCAGCACGCCTAGCTGACAGAAAAGGGATATCCACGAGGGTCTTGGCACACCTAGCTGACAAAAAGGGATATACATGATGGTCTCAGCATGCCTAGCCAATAGAAAAGGGATATTGGTTCAATTTTAAGGAAATATTCCAGCTGATATTCATGAGAAATAGCGTAATTAAATTGCTATCTGTATCAGCCCACATGTCAGCTACCAAACCTGATGATTTCCCAAGAGTAATTACTCATTTTGAGTCAATTTACTCATCTCCAAATTGTTGGCAACAATCCCTGACAAAATAGGAATTATAATTCTCATCAGATTTGATCCTCTGTGAATTACAATTAACCATTTAATCGGTGATTATCACCAAAGAGATGGAATAATTGATCAACATCTCAAAGCTTAATCAATAAGCTAATTTAGATTAATAAACCAATTCTTCTAAATTATTTGAAGCTTAGATTATTTGCAAGCTGGATAATATGGTCATATAAATTCCAGCACATCCCCCCGCTTGACCAGATTATCAGCTAAAAATGTCTTCAAATAATTCCTTCTATGAATGAATCTTATCTAGTCTGAATGAAGTGGACGCCTCCCATTTTTTAGCGATTTCATGAACCACTTGAAGAGGTATCCTTTTCTTGTCCAGCTAGATTCAGCCCCCCTGAGTCAGCTTGATTTGGCAATCCCCTCTTCTGCTCTTCCCGCAATGGTGCCAATTTCCAAGGAGGGGACAGGGTTGGCTGTTTTATTATTAACTCTCATTCCTTCATCCTTCATTCTTTTGTCACTGAGCTCAATTTTGAGGCATTACTGGATTCAGATCCCAGTGTTCTAAATCCATTAATTGCACTTGAGCATAACAAAGCAATTTCTCCTGACTTAGATCAATCTTTCCTAATTGAGTCAGATCTTCTTCCCAAGTTCCTTTTTTGAATTGGCCAATTTTACCAACTGACTATCTTGTCTACCTAATAGACAATCAGTAATAATGAGCACATTGAACTTCCATACCATGAACTTTGGGGTAAAGACCAAGGCACTTAATATCTCTTTCATTCCTCATGACCTTTGATAGTTAACTTGATTGGGATTCTGCCTCCTTTGCACTCTGATTCGCAGGGCAGGTACTTTGCACATGGGCTACTCCACTCCCTGAATCACCAAATTTTCACCTTTCCTTTCCCTTTCAGTTTCAGGATGCTGTTCGCTGCCTGCACAATTACTTTGTGACTGGTACTATCTGATGATATCTTCCATTAATGGTGATAATCAGTGGTATGGTTTGGCAGCCACCTGCGCATTTCCCTTATTTGCTGTTTTCTCATATGCCAAGTGTTCTTGACAAAGCTTATCATCAAGCACTCCAGACACAGCTTCTGGTGCCTGTGCCATATCGAGATTACATGGACTTGTTTGCAAATTACATATTCTTGCATTGCTGTTTTCCTCCCCAATCTGGGGTATCCTGAATTGCTGAACTGGACGTCCTCATCACTCTTCCCATCATTGCATATTTGCATAATCCACCTCAGGTTCAATGAGCTTTGTTTCAGCTTTCTCTATCCCTTGCAAGTATCAGATCTCAGATTGACTTTAGTGACCTCTTTCACAACATTGTCATTCAACCTCCCTCCCCCCAGAGGCATCAGAGAAGAGCTCACAATTTGCAACCCAAGGCATAAAAATAAAAAAAAATTAAAATAATTTCTTTTTTTATTTTTTTTCTTCTATTATTATTATTATTATTTTTCACATATATCTATATATTAATGCCATTTTTTAAGAAATTTGCTATTTACTCTATTAATCACATGACCATTGGATATATTTTTGATCTTGTAGGCATCATTCAACATTTTTGCAATAACCTCAAACAGTCCCAACCATAACGCATCTAGCTTATTTTGGCAACCAAACCTATGGGTATTGCAATAGGCTACTTGATCTCCAATGGGAAATTTTCAAGGGTGGATTGACTCTTATTATTGGCTTTTTTGGCCTGAATTCTTCTCTTGATCATCATATCACAGGCTTGAGATTGAAGATCCTCTATTATGTTCACAAGTCAATATAGGTATTTATCCGTGCACATCCCTGGAGTCAGCTCTACTGCTGAATAAAGAATCAGTGACATTGCTGCTCTACAACCATACAATAATTTGAACAGCATTTTTCCCATCGCCAAATGGAAACTGATTTTATATGCAAAAGTTACCAAACTTTGATAAGACGCCCAAGATGATGCTTTACCTGAGATCAGCTTTCTTAGAATAGCGGCAAGTGTCCCATTGACTCATTCCACAACTCCATTTTTTTCAGGCTGATAGGGTGCAGACACCACCCCTTAATTCCCATTAGTTCATTCAGGCGTGGAATTACAAAAGAGGTAAAATTAGTCACATTGTCGCTCAGCAACACTTGAGGATACCCATGTCAGTATACCACCTGCTCCAGGATGAATTTGGTGATACTTATGGCATCTGCTTGACTCAAGGCTAAGGTTTCAACACATCTCATAAGATAGTCATTTGCCACTATTATGTAACATACCCCATCTGTACTCACACTTAGTGGCCCCATAACGTCAATTGAAACCATGTGCCATGCAGACCTGGGCTTCACTAATCATTAATTTGTCACATTCTTATGTGGCTTATGGATCTGACATTTCACGCAACAGGTGATATAATTGGCAACATCAAAACTCAGTGACTCCCAATAGTAGTATTGCCATATATGTTCAAGCGTCTTCTTTAACCCACCATGTCCAACGACTTTATGGGAAGCCCAAATTATCTCAGTGCATTCCGATTGTTAGGGAAATAAAAGCCTCTTTTCATCCATTATTTTAATAATTGTCCATTAACAAGCTCAGTATTCTCCATTTCCTTTTTTAATACTTTTTGAATTTTGATTGGCTCTTCTTGAAATTTCCCATTGATCATTCACTTGAATAGGTCTTCAGCACGATCTTGCACAGCAAGAATGGTTGGCAACCTTGACAGACCATCAGCGTTCTGATTTTTATCTCCAGCCCAATGTTCTATCTTAAAGTCATAGGCCTGTAACTTCAAAGCCCACCGCACCAACCTCCCTTCTGGTTCTTTAAGGTTATGAAGCCATCGGAGAGAGGAGTGGTCAGTCACAACCTTGAAGTGCATTCTGTGGATATAGACTCAAAACTGCTTGCATTCATAGATAACTTTAAGACATTCTCATTCCATAACTGTATAGTTCCTCTCAGCCTTTGACAGTGTTCAGCTGACATATGCCGCGTGGTGTTCATCCCCCTTATCATCCACTTGGTTAAGGATGGCTCCTATTTCCATCAGCGACACATCCAATCGTATAATTAATGGCTTCTGAAAATTCAGGTATTTTAAAATTGGACTTGTTGTCAAGTATCTCCTCAATTTATCAAATGCGAGTTAAGACTCATCACTCCAGACAAATCCCTTCTTCAGATCTTTCAATAGGTGGAAAAGTGGCATAGCTATTTTTGCAAAATCCTTAATTAATCGGCGATAGTAGCCAACCATTCTGAGGAAAACTTGAATATTGCATACGCTCTTGGGGACTGACATCTGATTAATCGCTTTTATCTTTTGGACTTGGGTCTTAAGTCCCTCAGCAATAATTATGAATCCTAAGTATTCTAATTCCTCCTTAATGAATTGGAATTTTATTGGCTTGATTTTTGATTTGCTGAAGCCAGTCACTAAAATACTTCCTCAAGATGTTGTAATTGATCAGTAAATGTTTGGCTGAACAAATTAATGTTGCCCATATAGACCAGGACACAGGACAGCTTCAAATCCAACAAAATTGTGTCCATATCCTATTAAAATGTCACGGGGGCGTTACATAAGCCTTGAGGCATCCTCATCAGCTGGTACAACCCCTGTGCTGTAATAATAGCACATTTCTCTTGGCCTTCTGGGGGCATGTCTATCTGCCAATATCTGGAGATTAAGTCCATGGTGGAGAAAAACTTGGCTCCTCCTAACCGATCCAGTGTGTCATCAATCCTAGGCAGGGGGTACAAGTCCTTTTTTCATGATTTTATTTAACCATTGGTAATCTATTACAACTTAATTTGAACCATCTTTCTTCTTAACTATTGATATAGGGCTCACCCATGGGCTGGATGACGGTATGAGCATTCCATGCTCTAAAAGTTTCTCAATTTCCTTGGAAACAACTGCCTCTGCCGCCCTTGACCATCAAATAAGCCTTAATTGAATCAGCCCATCATCCCCAGTATTGACTCAGTGTAAAATATCCTTTGCACACCTGAGATCATGGTCATCCTGCATTAAAATAATTTGGTATTTCTCAAATAAGGCCAGAACTTTGTCTTTCTGGTCCTCCATTAATCTGGCTATTGATCCCGTTCAAATAACATATGGATATTCCCGTCGTTTCCTTTTGGAAGTTCCAATTTGTCCAATTCACCAAATTCATGGAAGGAATAGATCTCCAATACCAGTTTTAGTTGGGCGAATGTGACCACCTGGTGTCATTTGGCCTTTTTTGGAGATTTTCCCAGATTGGATAAAAGAACCTGAATCTCCTCATGACCAAGGATTAAAATTCCTGGGGCTAAACAAGGTTTGATCCTTGATTGTTGCCAAGGAGCTTCAATTTCTGAATTTAATTGCTTCAGGATCTCCATAGTCAGTCCAGTCTTTTAAATCTGCTGCATTCCTGGCTGAATTATGACATCTTCTTTAGAACAGATCAGGATTCCACGATTCTCGTTTACATATTTAGGTAACTTCTGAGCTTTTCTTCTGACTAATTTGTAACTGATAGGTATATTCCATCCTTATAGACTAAATTGATGAAATTATTCCATCTACTGAGGGGCGCTTTCTCCTTGCATTGATAGACCAGCGGCAACGTTTGCCCCAAAATCGTCAAAGTGTCTTCTTCAAAGTCACATTTGACCCCATACTTCTGCATGAAGTCAGTGCCAATGAGTATGTCATAATTCTGGTTGGCTAGAACAATTGCTGGCGCTGATATGACCAAGGATCCAAACCATAGTAGTAGAGCGCTATAAGCCCCACGGGAAGTTGTAGAGTCAGGGCTTGCCATCCCATACTGCTTCTGGTGCTCCAATTCTTGTTTGGCCTTTAATTTCTTTACTAATTTTGGTCAATACTATATTGATTAGCGCTCCACTGTCAATTATTGCTCTGACTGGGATTTGGTTCACCAAAATATCCGTATACATGCACTCAGAAAAGTAGAGAGAAGCTATTGTTTACTGCATGTATAACAGATTTGTTGGCTGAATTCAGGGTATGAATTAACTGAGCTGATATATCAAGGAACGTTTCTTGAATTGTACCAATTGAAATCAATACATTAACTCCATCTAACTTGGTATTCAATAAGTCCATCTCATCTTTGGCATTTGGACCTTCTCCATTATCTGTCGGGCATACAGGCGAGCTACCTCCTCTATAATTTTGGGGGCAATCTCCTTCAATTTTAATCTCGTTATTGCATTTACATCTTGGTACACAATCTGATGAAGGGGATCTAATTCAGGCTCATCCGCAAATAAGTCAAACTTGTCCAAACCATCTTATTTATCCAGGGGAACTTGGTTACCTGCGGTTCTAGACTGTTCCACGTCTAGACCGCATGGTCTTTTCCCTGCCCATCAGAAGTTTCCTGTCAATCCTTATGCTGGACTAAGTTAACCTAATCCTTTGGTTTGCGTTGTACACAGTTATTGGAGAAATGACCAGTCTGTCCACACCTATTGCAAGTTAACTGAGGCTTGAATGGTCTAATTACTTCATTCTGTTTATCTTGATTCCCATGATTGTTGGATTCTCTGGATTTGTTGGGGAATTATCCTGGTCCCTTATTATTGTTTGACTGGTTATTTGGCTTGTATGTCCAATTTGGTGCGTCAAATGTTGCTGATAGAACCTTTAGGTGCTCTACCATTTGAGTAATGGTGTATTTACTGGTCAAAATGGATGACATCATTTGGTGCAATTCTTGATGAGGGCGCAATGCATTCTGCATCGCAATTCTCCCATCAAAATTGGTCATCATGTTGGCCCCATTGAAGATCTGAGCTTCCTCATAAAAAAATAATTTGCAAACGCACCCACTATTTCATCCTTCTTAAATTGAATGCCCATGAATTCTTGTTTCTGAGCTGCCATCTTATCTGGACTACCAAATTTGGTCAGAATCGCCTCCTTCGCCTCCTTGTAACTCAAGTTCTCCCCCACGAAGGTAAGGCAAAACTAGGCTTTGGCATGAAGTATTGAGACAATTCATGACAGTGACAGCTTTTTATTGATCACTATAACCAAACATCGTCATTTCAAATAACCAGAAGAAGGCAAGTGCATTATCCTGATGGAAAGCGGGCAACTTCAGAATACTCTTGAAATCTTCAACAATAATTAGGCCAGCACTTCTAATCAGGATTTGAGCAGACACTGGAGTTGCTTTGGGTGTTACTTCAGGAAGTGCCACAATGGTCTGGGGCATTTCCCAAAGAGATTGGATGGTGCTGTCAGCGATACTCTCTGCTTCAATGAATGCCAATTCCTCCATAAATAAATTCACCTCATGATACTCATCCTTTGAATAAGTATACTTAGAGTTTTTGAGGTCATCCAATCATCTTAGGATTTTATCTTCCCAATCCAAGCATTTTCAGTCATTTTCCCGAAGTTGATAATTTTATCAATTTTTTCTTGTAAAGTCGCTTTCAGGGTTTTGACTTCTTTCTGCAGCTTGCCCTCTTGGGGTTTGGAATGGAATAAATGCTCATACAATTCATGGTTCTCTTTTTCATATCTGAGCATTTCATTGTCTAATTTAATGACTTTTTGTTTCATTGAATCTAACTCAGATTGAGTTGCCAATTCTAAAGCATTTTTATTGATGATTTCTATTTCCATGCGAAGCTTATCAATTTTGGCTCTCTTCTCTTTGTTGAGTCATCCAACTTTTCTTTCCATATCATTGATGGTACTCTTAATTTCTTGTCTTCCTTTAACTTATATCAAGCATGACCGTGTGAGTTTAGGTGTTGGCTGCAGCCATTGGCACAGCTGCCTCCTGAGCTCAGATCAAATCAGCAATATTCAATTCAGCTAATTGGCAGTGCTTATCTACATCATGTTTCCATCAGTAATTAAACCCAATTTGGTTGATAATTTCTTCAACAATCCCCTAAAGTATTGTATTCAGCTTGGCCATCAGATTCTTGATTTAGGTGTTAGATTGTTGAACACATTGCGATGTGGAATCCAACCTAGTGCAAATCTGCTGAAAACTGACATTTAATTGTCACATCAGCGCCTGCTGTTGTACACTGTTGTTTTGAGTATACTCAACAAGATTGGCGATCACTACCTGCGGCCATACTTGGATGGCTCTCATGTTTTGGGTAGTTGGCTGTACATATTTGATAATATAATCGCCAATATTACCAATGCTCCACAAGTATCTTATTAACATTGAAGTGTTCATAGTAAGGAATTTTTGAAGTGTCATTTTTGCTCTTCCTGATTGGTAGTGTGGTGGAATAATCCACAGCTTCAGTCTAAATTATCTTTCAGCAAAAATTGGAATCCTCTCATTAGGATATCGCTGACGCTGGGTATAAATTCTTGGATTCACTCTGAAGGTGGTTCATAAATTGTTACGGCGTTCTCATTTACTCCAATTGTTGATGGATGGATGTATTTGGGGTTCGCCAGCATTCCAGCCTCTAATTTGGATATTTCCCCGGTGGTCTGCTGATGATCCTGTTTCTTTGTTTCTTTGATGTTCCATATTAGTTAGATAATCTAGCGTTATTATATTCTTATAAACTTGACTAAGCCCCTGTAGTGAGCACCACGTGTAAAAACCATGGGGTTTTCACTGGTGCACAGGTTCACTTAACTACTGAATCTGTGAAGAACTACAATTTTGCTAATTGTATGAAGACAATTAGCCTAGTTGAGTTTGGATAATTGGGTAGCTTCGGCCCTACTCTGGCAATATAAAGGGTCAAGTGACTTTGGCCTCACTCTGGCAATATATAAAGGATTTAAGTGACTTCAGCCTCACTCTGGCATTGACACTTAGACAGGAAGACTTCTTCACAACTTCAATTTGAAGTAAACAATCCACAATGGAAAACAATAACTTATTCACAGTACTAAGGTGTTTATTATTAACTAAGTGAGGGAATATTTATAGGGTAAAGTTGTGAAGGACATGTGTTAGGGGTATTTGTGGTAACCACAAGATTCTCAGCACACCTAGCTGACAGAAAAGGGATATCCACGAGGGTCTCGGCACACCTAGCTGAAAAAAGGGATATCTATGATGGTCTCAGCACGCCTAGCCAATAGAAAAGGGATATTGGTTCAATTTCAGGAGGTATTCCAGCTGATATTCATGAGGGGTAGTGTAATTAAATCACTATTTGTATCAGCCCACATGTCAGCTACCAAACCCAACAATTTCCCGTGAGTAATTACCCATTTTGAGTCAATTTACTCATCTTTAAATTGTCAGCAACAATCCCTGACAAAATAGGAATTATAATTCTCATCATATTTGATACTCTGTGAATTACAATTAACCATTTAATCGGTGATTATCACCAAAGAAATGGAATAATTGATCAACATCTCAAAGCTTAATCAATAAGCTAAATTAGATTAATGAACCACTTATTTTAAATCAAATGAAGTCTAGATAATTCGCAAGTTGGATAATGTGGTCATATAAATTCCCACAACCTCTACAAAAGACATCCTTGCTGCTCTGTCCTTTTGATCCATCTTCCTGAAGAATTCCTTGTCAAGTATAAGGGATCAGAATGTGAGGAACATTAAACACACCTACTTTTATTTTGTCAGATGGCAGACCAGGAAAAGCATAAGCAAAATGTTAAAGACATTCATTTTCGGTATTATGAGTCATTAAAAATTGTTTTGTCAACCCAAGCTTGATATGAAGCGGGAGGAAAATGATTCTGTATTAGCTTTATCTCATGAAAATTAGAGAATGGACAGGAAAATATACTTTAATATTGAAATCACTAATGCCAAAATACCTAGAAACAGTTTAAAATATATGCAACGGGCAAGAGTTCTTTTTGTTCCCTGTGAAATCTCCTATTAGACCAGTTTGCGTACAAAAAAACCCCTCCATGCCTTGATGGGAAAGACACCATTTTATGCTAACTTAGTTTGCAATTTGGCTTTTACTATCAGCCTCAGATACGCTCCAACGTCCCCACAGAAGAGAGCTTTGCAGTGCAAATCCTCAAGATACACCAACTAGTGCAAAAGCAGCTGACAAAAGCCTCCAAGGACGCCAAGCGGTTTGATGATCAGAAATGGCGACTGGCTTCAAACTTCCAGATGAGATACCAAGTGATTTTGGACATGAAGAATCTCCATCTCAAGGTCTCACGTCAGTATCTTGCTTGCAAAAGAGCCAGTCCATTCCCCATCAGCAAGGGCCTGCCAGCAGGGTTTTCCACGTAAAGCTTCCCTTACTAAAAATTTATATTTAGCCTTTCATGCCTTTACCCTGTCCCCTTTGAAGGATTAAACCCACTTAGGCTAAACCAGTATGAATGAAGGATCGCCAGAATTTGAGGTGGAAGGTGTCTTGGACTCCCAGAGAGTTAAATCGGGGAGTCCAATACCTGGTAGCCTGAAAAGAATATCTGGTGTACAAGAACAGTTGGTTTTTTTACAGAAACTGCACTAACTGTCAGGAGTTAATTATGGACTTCCACGCCTGAGAACCTAAGGCATCATAACCCTACAGTATCCCCAAACTTACAGGTGTCACAACCATCAAGCTTCCCTTGCCACATAAGAACTATGCAATAGTCCAGGCTGCTATGGAGTAGACCCTGTCCTTTTAGGAAGAGTAATGTAAATTTTTTGCGCCACTATTAGACTGGATAGGAAGTTTTACACCTTTAAATGAAGAAAGGAAATTCCCCAATAGTTGCTGCTGAGAAGATAGTGAGACTGAAACACACCCTAAGTAAGTGATTGGTGGTCGCTCTCACCCAGAGTATGTTAGTCTTAAATTCATGACAGTAGGCTCACCAAATCTCCTATTATCATGGAATCTAGTGTGAGTATATTACAAAAATCAGGGACATATGCCAACAAGTGCACTCCTTTTTTCTGGTTTTAATCAAACCCCAAAAAGGTCAAAATTGTAACGCCTGAATGAGGAGAAAATTTAGAAGGAAATGAATCAAAGATCCCTCAGATGTGATAGTGTAAGAATATCAAGTGGGTAAAACCATAAGGGAAAACTCCAACCCCCAAAAAGTCTAAAAGGATTCCCAAGTAAAAACGTCAGGTGAGCCATCCACTATATCTAATTATGGGGCCTCAGCAAACAAAAGACGACTTACTTTAAATAATTGACATCTTCTGACATTTGGGAATATTCCTTTAAGCTTTGTTGTCATACTAGTTTGAGAGCTCCTTACACCTAGTTTATGCTATAAAAACCCAGAGCTTTGCCTATAGTAGAGTGCTGGATTATTTTGTACTTTCCTTGATAAGATGGTGGATTCTTAAAATCTAATATTAACAAAATTTTAAAACTTAAAATGTTAAAAACCATTCCCCCAACAAAACTGCCATAACTGATGAAAAGTCCCAACCCTTTGTTCTATATAATAATGGTGCCGTCTTCTTGTTAGTTTTAGATCTGGATTAATTAGTGGAGAAAACCAAGGGGCTCACCCTGGGGAATTAGCTTATCAACCTGCTCCCCAAGGATATGTGTGCAATGATCCTCGCCTAACACCAAACAGATCAGTTTGAAACGATCCAATGAGGTCAAGCCCCAATGAAGGGAATACCACAAGGGAGTGATACTTTAATGATGCTACCAGCGGATTCAAAAATGAGGATTCGTTGACCCTGTTGGACAATTACATATCTGATACTTTGGTAAGAGCGTTTTAGATATAAATGAGGCTAATATTGCCTAAAACCCCAGATTGATTCTCTTGGGAATCCCTTGAATTATGGTAATCCTTCTATCCACCCTTCTAGACCAAATATTTCTATTGTTTATAGCAGGGTTGCACTGAACCTATGGCGGAATCATGTGAGTCATTCTGATGCCCGTTCTCATCCCATCTGAAATTTATTAAAACTAATCATCGGAGACTGGCCCCTTTTATAGATCAAGAGGGGGTACCACAAGGTGCAAAATTTAACCTACCATTTGATTAGTTAATTTACATAAAATCCTTGCCCATAGGTTTATCTTACCTTCTATTGACCCTCCATCAGCCGTCAAGTTGAAGCAAGGCAAGTCTTGAGAGCACTGATAACTCGCAACCCCATATTCTTAATTTGGCTATTCCCAGACTACACTAAATTTCTCGCCTCTCGCACTTTGAGCCTCAAATGATTTATATACTAAGCTATGAAAGATTGAGAGTGGCTTCTATCTTTACCCCAAAGCTGATACTATATAAAAATAATATAAAAGCTCATATCTTCTTAGTATCCAATTTTCTAGTTTATTTATGTGGTGATAAAAACCCCTCGTTTTATAACAGCAGCTGAGAGTTTTGATACTCATGCTCCTGCTGAAATTTTGAATCCTGTAATTATATCACCGGCTAGCCTTAAAAACCAGAATTCCAAGTGGTGCTCACTACAAGTGCCCTGTACACAACAAAATTTTACTAAAAAATGAAGGTTGGTGGTAAAATAAACACTCACAACCCCCGCAGCATTTGAATTAAGGCTAGTTATATTAGAACAACAGCTAACCAGTGCTTTGGCTTGACTTCTAAAGCTCAAGCAACATTCTTTTTAAGGCCCTCAAGGGGCTTCCCTTTTTATTCATAAACCCCTAATTAAAGACAAGTTTTCTCAGGTGAGGTCAGTATTGCCTCCTTTCTCTTTGTTTATGAATTTTATATGGAAGGAGCAACTGACCTTCAGAAAACCAAGTATATCCTTCCCTGCATGAGTCATGTGGCTCAGGAGTTAATGGTTCCAAACATGGCTATCAGCAACTCCTGGGCTTAGTTTAAGCAAGCGCTCATTGAAGACTTTGGCTCCACACAGAGTTTGCAAAGGAAAAACAGCCCTTTATGTGCTTTAGCCTGAAAAAGAGGAGAATTGATCGCTTTTTGTTGAGTAATTCTATAGTAAAGACCATCCTCTATTGCTTGCAAAGATGCTACCTCTAGACGATGCTATTGTTCTATCTTGGCTGGATTGGCGCCCCATCTCTCCTTGGCAATCTATCTCTCTTCTTTAAAGCGCTCTTTTAAAAATGCATGAGATATCAAGGAGGTCTTGCTATCAGTGGCTGATATCTATGAGACTCTACGCAAGATTCTCTGAGGCAATCATCTACGCCGACTAATTTAGCCTCTACTACAGCTGTTTCCCTCTGGAAACCTGCTCCTGTGGAGTTACCATAACAAAATGATTCTTCTTCCCATAGAGATAGTCAGATGATAATGGCCGTGACGTGGAAGTGCTCCCCTTCATCTTCAGCTCAAAAAACCCCAGTTGGTAAAAGAAGTCATCCCTTTATCTTGCCCATCTTTTTCTCCAGAGCGGCTTCCACAAGAGGTTCCAAAGACTGTTCCTAAGACTAAACTCCTTTATGATGTGCCAATTGCCCTCACTAACAATGGGTTAAATGACCAGGTCACAAAAGCTAAACCGCTTGTTTCACCAAACTAAACAGCTATTGATCAACCCAAAGTTGGCGTAGTTAAAGCATCCACCTCCATAACGCTACCTCTATTGATCTCTCATCTAGCTAACTCTAGTCTGAACCCTGTCTCCATGAGGCAGCATAAAACCCCCTACTTTAAATGTCGAAAATTGAGCCATGCCAATTTCGACACTTCCCCCAAAAGTTAATAAGGTGGAGGAGCAACTCCTGGAACTATCATGCCTAAGGGAATCCCTGAACCTTCCTCATCCCCTATGGGCTCCCTAAAATGAACTGATAACCCCTCTGATGACAAATATTAAGTAAGTGGCGAAGATTGGGTCATTATGTTTTAGGAGCCACAGGCGGATTGGATGTACCCAACCAACTGAACCCAGAGAGAGTGGATTGGCTATGATCCCCTGTCAAACTTATCTCTGGCGAGTGTTGAGGGGTCTTGAGATTAATGACACTGCCACTGACGCTGACCAGCTCATTGCCACATCTATCCTATCAATTCAGAGTGTACATACACTGCAGTATATCCAAGAAAAGTACCCTGTAACTTCCAAAAGAACTTGCCTCTACTCTCCATTTAAAAGAGATCCTTGCTCTCTACCCCAAATTTGGTGGAACCTTAAATAAAGTGGAGGTCATCATTAATGGGGTATTGGTTAGGTCTAACCTCAACACTGGGTCCCCTGTGAATGTTGCGTCATCTAAACTTATGAAAAAATTTAGATATCCCTGACCTCTATTATACACAAGAATTTGGAACTGCATGGCCAAACAACACTCACGCCATTGGAGCCTACTCTTCTCTAAATATTCATATTGGGAAGCTCATCTTGTCATCCCCAGCGGTGGCCTTGGCCAATAATACTTATGATCTACTTATTGGTACTCAGTTCATGCTTGAGTTTTGAGGGGTTATTTATTTGAAGCAGGGCTATCTCTCCTCTTATCCATGAGGTTCCATTAATACTGACCAATAAAGGTCAAAATAAAAAATAATATGCTTGCACAGTTGAGTAGCCTTCTTCCGCCTCATCTCTACATCAAACCATGGCGGGGCGAATACAAAAAAAAGCTCTCCAGCTCAGTGGACGCCCTAGAGGGTATTATTTTATTATGCATCCAAAGAATTAGTCATCAAAGGTGAGGAACAAAGGGTAGTTGACACGAAGATTACCTTACAAATTCCCCACAACTGTATACTACACCTAATTAGCCTTGACAGAGTTAGCCCTCTTGATCCTAGAGTTTTACCAGGTGTGCTAGATCCAGCTTATCAGCGACCAATCAATCTCCTGTTGGGGAATTTCACCAACAAGGACATAGTTGTCAAGGAGCATCAAAAGATCGTAAGAGGCCTGTTGGTTTCTATAGAGGACATTAAACAAGTTCACTGTATCAGGTCTATAGCGGTTATGGGCCTACCTGCTGATCAATCGTTATGTACTCTGCCCACTGTTCAAATCTCTGATGATCTAACCCCACAAAGCCTAACAAAGTTCTTAGTTTATTAAAGTCCTATAGCGATATCTTCTTCAAATCTGATAATTACTATTGGGCATATGAAAGGTTAGATGCATACCATTGACGTTGGGAATGCTCATCCAATCCTCTCCAAACCATATTGTAAATTAAAAGTTGAGGAGTACAGATGAGGACGGAGCTCAAACAGTTGCTGGACGCTGGGTTGTTGGTGCCATCCAAAAGCCCTTAGTCCTCCCCTCTTCTGCTTATAAAAAAGAAAAATGGAAGTCATCGGGTAGTTATGGACTACCATAAGCTGAACAACCTCACCAAGAAGGGCAGCTAACCTATCCCCTGTATTAACTATGCTCTAGACCAACTATCTGGGCCCAAGTTCTTTTCTGCCATGGACTTGACTAGTGGGTATTGGCAGATGGACCTTTCTCCACAGGATTAGGATAAAAGCGTCCTTATCTTAGTGAGGGTCTTTTTCAACCCACTTGGTTACCCCAGGGAATATGCAATGTGCCTGACACTTTTCAGTGAGCAATTGATCATATTATCCAGGATCTCAATCTCATCTGTGTAATTGTCTATATTGATGACATGACGGTTTTTCCAAGACCTTCAGCGAGCACCTCTCTGACATAAAGGAAGCGTTTCAATGGTTGTGGGCATCCAGCATCAATCTGAAGCCATCAAAATGTAATTTCTTCCATAAAAAAAGATTCCTAGGACAGGAAAACTTTTAAGATGAGATAAAACCACTTCAAGACAAGGTGGAAGCAATTTCTAAAATTCCTGCACCCAAAACCCTTTGCAACATCCAGGTATTCTTGGTGTAATGGGGTATTACCATCAATTCATCCCCAAGTTCGCCCAGCTTAGTGAGCCACTAATAAGTTTCTTGGTTAAGAACACTCCATTCCATTGGGGTACTAGACAAAAAGCCGCGTTTAAGACCCTGAAGGATCTATTGCAACGATGGCTAATCCTCTGTTACCTGACTATGGAAAGCCTTTAATGTTGTTCACAGACGCCTCCAATTATGCCATTGGAGCTATATTGGTTCAGTTGGATTAAAATGGGGTCGGTCATCCTATGTTAGATTTTAGTAAGTTGCTCTCCATAGCTGAGCGCAACTACAGCGTCACTGAAAAGGAGTGCCAAGCCATCTTACTTGCTGTCTAATACTATCACCCTTTTTTATACAGGTCCTCATTTAAAGTGATTACTGACCACACATCCTTGAAGTGGTTAAAAAATATGAAGGACCCACTGGGCGGTTTTCTCGCTGGGCTCTTAAGCTCCAGCACTACAATATGAACATTGAGTATTGAGCTGTGATAATCCATATTAACGTTAATGGGTTGACGCGGCTGCCTGTCCTACACCTTGACAATAGCGAATCAGAGAGGTTGCATGACCTCTTCCTGACTCCCAACACGTGGGCTGATGAAGATGAAACAGTATAAAAGATTCTAGCATGGCACTTCTTCAACACCAAGGTGGAAAGTGGTAAGTTATACAAGAAAGTAGGAGTAAATTGATTGCCTTATTTACGACCACTAGAATGAGTACTGGTGATCCTAGAGTCCCACAGTATCATGGGCCATGGTGGAGTCCAA
The DNA here is from genome assembly GCA_022478985.1 of Massospora cicadina. Taxonomy (NCBI): domain Eukaryota; kingdom Fungi; phylum Entomophthoromycota; class Entomophthoromycetes; order Entomophthorales; family Entomophthoraceae; genus Massospora; species Massospora cicadina. Next base: position 43,933 of record JAKSZP010000520.1, on the reverse strand, counting down.
AAAACCTATGAGTGAGTAAAATAGCGTTATTACTGGGAAGGCATCATGGAGACAATAACTGAAGTCCTGGATGCCTATCTGACCTGCAAAAAAGCAATACAGATATAAGATTTAGTATCAGTATCAACTAACTACGCCCCAACAACCCTTCCACACTCTAAATTTGGATGTGGTAGGTCTGATACCTCTGACTACCAGTGACAACCGTTATATCCTGGTTGGAATTGATCCTTTCACCAAGTGGGTTAAAGCTGTTGCTCTCCCCTCTCAGACTGCTAAATCCACAGACATCTTCTTACACCATTACGTCTTCACCCAGAATGGGTGCCACAGGTCTTCCTATGTGACAATGGGAAAAATTTTACTTCTCAAGTGGTAATGCTCCTTGCCACCTCCATGGGAACTCAACAACTCTTCTCATCCCTTACAACCCATCGACAAATTGGGGCTGTAGAAAGAGTTATTGGAACCATGGTTTCAATAATCTTCAAAATGGCCAATTCAGACCCTCTACACTGGGATCTCTACTTACCCAGTGGCCTCATGGCCTACTGGATTAATTACCATTGCATCCTAAAGATGTCCCCTTTCCATGTGTTGTATGGCCAAGAACCTGGGGTACCGGCTCTATTAGCAAAAGATATTTTTAATGACAGAACTGACTCAGAGTAAGCCATGAAAAAGTTGGACCAACACACTATCCAACTACAAGTGGAGGCTATGACTAACTTGGCCAAGACTGTCACTAAAGAAGGCCAAGCAGCTAATGAGCTCCAGGCCCTCTCACTTCCTTCCAAGTATCTTACTTGGTATTGTATCATCAAAACTGCATGTTTCCTAGAAGTGAGAAGCTCAGATTAATCTGGGAAGGACCCTTTGTAGTCACATATAAGCAAGGGGATGAGTACTCTATCAAATCCCTTGCTTCTGGAGTCACTGTCAACTGGGTCTATGGCCAGTTCTTGCAGCTTTATTCCCCCTAACACTCTTAAAGGGGGTAATGTTGGACAATTACAAGTTCAATATTGTGAAAAGAATATTTCAAAAAAATTAAGTGACAATATCAGCCAAGAGACCCTGGTCAATTCTCGGTGGAACCCCTCAAATTAGTGTAACACTTTTATTAATACAACTCAGGCAAATAGCATGAGCTCAGGCAGTCAAATGCACCAATTTTGTGACAGAATCAAGGGAGCCATTAGAGGTCCCTCCCCATCCTACAGCAAATTTAGTTCAACTAATGCTGCAAAGACCAGCTCTTTTTAGGGTTGGAAGGGGCCTCGCAAGATGGAAATATTTCCTGTGTTGTGATTGGGTAAAATATATCGAAATATTACCTCATGGATCTATCCTACCTATCATCGCCCTCTATTGGCCGTTCCATAAAAGCAAGGTGAGTTTTAATAGCTATAATAGGTCAAATTCCCATATTTTTCACTTTTGACATACATAGATTAAGCTGAACTTTGAGCCTCAACACCATTAAATACTAAGCATCAAGATTTAATAAGGTTTAAAGAAATTATTTAAACTGCCAAGATACAAAGTACACCACCAAATTACAATATACTATCCCTTATCAAATGGGAGGAGCTTTGGGAAACAATTCGCGGTGCACCACGTAGGAAATGCCCAGGGCCTGATGGGATACCCTACGAATTTTACAAAAAATATTTTCAACAAATCGCCCCCTCCTATTGGCGTCAATGAACCAGAGTTTGTTGGAAACACGCCTATTACCAGGAGGCCATGAATCCTCCGTTATAACCTTGTATAAAAAGGGTGACAAGTTGGACCTGGCCAACTGGCGCCCAATTGCACTCTCCAACACTGACACAAAAATTCTAACAAAAATTCTAGCAGCTAGATTAGGCGCAATTGCATCTGACGTCCTATCACCCAACCAGTTTGGGTTTATACCAGGGCGTTCAATCTGGAACAACATACACCCTGTTGCAAACATTTGCCAATCCAAAGCAACTGGTGCCCTGGTCTTCTTGGATCAGTAAAAGGCGTATGACCGTGTAAGCTGGTCATACCTAAAAGAATGTTTACATGCCTTCAAACTCCCACCAAGATTCATAAAATGGGCGATGCTCCTAACAGAATCTGCAACCATGGCTGTATGCGGCCCTGGATTCCTAACAAACAATATCAAACCACACAGAGGGCTCAAACAAGGGGATCCCCTCAGCCCACTTCTATACAATTTCAGCTTTGACCCGCTCCTCCAAGTAACTGACTCACGTCTCATGGGGATAACCGCACAAGGACAACCAACAGTCAAGATACTGGCCTTTGCAGATGACTGCGTAGCAGGTATAGCAAACAATGAAGATGCCCGACATCTGGAACACACTCTAGAGGAATACTCCAAGGTGAGCAATGCATCGCTCAACAAAAAGAAGACAGAAATCATCCTCTTAGGCAAATAAACAAACAATTGGGCCACAACTTCAGAACCTCACACCAACACTCAAAGGAAAAATTATTTTTTCCCTTTGCAACACCTCCCACCACCACTCCTGTCTGACACCTTAGTATCTGGCTAGAATCAGGGGGATATGCTAATGAGACAATGGAAAGTAACCTGTTACAACGGGTATCCAAACGCGTCACCTCCCTCAAGGGAAGATCACCAGGACTAACAGGACGAGTTACAGTTGCTAACTCGCTCATCCTCCCAATACTGTGGTACCAGGCCCATGCGATAGCCTTCTCACCTACCTTTATAACCTCAATTCGCGCGCTTATCCAGGGCTGGCTGTGGCCTGGCTCTCACCCTCCTATACGGATGGAAACACTATTTGGCCCATGCTCAAGTGGAGTCATGGGACTAATAGATTTTGAGAGCCATGCCAATCACATCCTAGGTACCTGGATAAAGGAAATCCTTGCTCCAGACCTCCCGCAACAACATTGGTTTAGAGCAGCAAGGAATAACTTTGCACAGGCGCTCAAATTAACCAACCCACATAGTCCACTCAGACTACTTTTATACCTTGCCAAGCACCCTACTTCAACGGGTCCGCATGGAACCTCTCCTCATTTCAAACATATCCTCTGAACTATCCGCCGTATGGGATGGACCATAGAGAACATGGGTACTATACAGGGAAGGGGATGACCCAGCCCCCAATTCAAATTAAGAAACCCAGAAAACCACCCCCAGAGGGATATGCTCGCAACAACCCCAAGCATAGCTAGGATATAATACCTAGATATGCTGGACATTCCCTATGATTTAACCACACAGAAAGCAATGTGGAAAATGACACACCACCCACTCCTACAACCAAGGATAAGAGCAAACGCCTGGAGCTGTTTGAGAAGGACCTATAGGATGGCGGACCGCTCCAACTCCCTCCACAAAACATGTGCAGTATGTGGAGGGGAGGGATCCCTACATCACCGCCTAGAAACATGCCCCCCAACTAAAGCTATATGGCAGGAAGTCGCACGCCTGCTCCAGATTCAAAACGAACAGAAATTCTCAATATCAAAGAGTATCTTCGCGCTCCAGATCAAGTCACCAATCCCAGCTACCCTCCGCTCCCTAATAATACCCATTGCAATGTGGACAATACACACAATTGCATTAGATGCGTTCAAGGGCACGGTCACAACCATTCATGGGATTATTAACAGATTCCATGTCCACTTACTAGAGCACTTCCAAGCCTGGCTCTATGGATATATGAGACTAAGACAAAAAGCGCTCATGGAATCATGATTCCCACTCTGGTTCCTCCACACAGACCCTTTTCTTCACACCTGCTCCATAGCAGGGGAAACCCCCTCGGAGTAGTGCACCAACCCCCCATACCTGGCAGTCCCGCTGGCAACAGGGTAACTTGAGTACCCTGGGGTGCACAATTTTTTATATTTCTTAGTTATTCTCTTAGTTTCACATATATTCGGTAATGTCTGCCCCCTGGTCAGCTTACCTCGGTTAGATAAAAATATATTGTACCTTAAAAAAGGGATTTAAGAAGCTATTTGAAAGTGAAGCAAACATGAGCTGCAATAGAATGATATAGACTGGCTACTATGGGCTTAGTATCAAGTAAATTGCTCTAGAATTAATGATACTAGGGAAATTTACAAAGAATTCTCATTATCTCAGACAATCCTAAACCACTTTGGCTTAGCAAATAAGGTTTTAAGAACTTTAATTTTTTGTTCTTCTTTTTATGAATTTTAAGAATAAATTGTATCTCATACTGTCACCATTTATGGGTTTAAAACTTTAGATTAAAAGAATACTATTATTGATTAAAAATTATTTAAGATCATATGTAATTAAGGTCTATATATAAACTAAATGCAACATTATCTCCTTAATAATATATATTAAAATTCAAGACTTAATCTGGCGGCTTTTCAATGCTGTTACATAGAATGCCTTAGCCAATGTAATTATAAAATATTAACACAACTTGTTAATTGAAAATCAAAACCTTTTTACATTAAAATCCAAAAAATAAATTCAGAGTCTATGAGGTTTTTAGTCACATGGAACCCATTGAGATTTCATGCTCTGGATAAAAGAGCTAGTCTAATGAGGGCAAAGTGGTTTTGGGCTTATTGAACCAGGGGTCGCTTTTTCTGAGTAACTAGAGGGTTCAGTAAGTTCGTTTTTAATCAGCTTAGCTATTATAGAAGCCCTATAAAGACTGAGTAGATATTCCTAGATACAACTCACTAAAGATGATTTTATAATATTAATTTAATAATATATGATAAGATAAATTGAACTTTTAGGCATATAGATATTGCATAACTAATTAATAAAACATATTTCTTCATCGATTGTGTAATAATTGTATGTCTGAACTAGAGGCGTTTGTAGTTATGCACCAAGTCAAATTCTATTAAGTCATCTACTCAATAATAATCTGGATTCTCTTGACAAACAATTGATTTATCAATATCACTTTCTAAATAAATATACAATTTTAGTCTTAGAAAAATGGAGTAGTCTAAATTAAAAAGTAAACAGTTGTGAGTAAGCTTTTTTATCTGAGGAAAGATGACCAGGGGAAGGACATTATCAAAAAAATAAAAATGGGCTGAAACGCTCAAGATAGAAAGTGTCACCAAAAACAAACAAAATAAACCCAACCTAGCTGGCAATGGCGAACTGCTAGCTGACCATGGCGGAGGAAAGGGGGTATCAGGGGGCGCTTACTTGGCTTCATCAGCATGAAACAGGTATGTACCCAGGCAGAAAGCAAGATAGTGGGGGCATCCCCGTATGGAGCTCAATAATATCATAGGGGGACAAGGGAAGACACAGTACACCTCAACAAAGCCAACAAAGCAGATTGCAAGATCAAGCTCCACTTGTAATATGCTTTGAAGCTTGATGAAGGCGAAGTTGTTTTTCAGGTAATTTTGGATTTAGGTTTATTTGCCATCACTATGACATAAAGATTAATTCCTGGGCATTTTTTATAAAATTTGAGGTGGCCCTGCTTAGCTGCAGTAGTATGGATATTTAAGACAGCAGGGGGAAGACACTCTTCCAGCATCACCACAGACATAGATGTATCTTAATGGAGAGGAAGACAGTAGGACAAAGCACCCGCTACAACAGTAAGGTGATGATTGGAGTTGAACTCTTCAGCATATTTTTTCAGATAAAAATTGAGGGGCGAATTGGTCATCACATATTAGTTTTGTAAAAAATGTTCATGGGTAAATTTGTATGGTTTGATGAGATCCCAAATATCAGATACTTTAGTTAATAAAGCCCAGGGATTCTTGTTCCGGAATGGCGTTGGAATAAGTTTGAGGGTTTGTGACAAATGTGTGGAAGCTTGGTGATGATCTATTCCAAGCCGCTTCCTGATTGAGTGGTTGGGTGTGGGGCTGGGTTGAGGATGGTCATGATTGGATGTTGTGGAGTCTGCTGCAGAAACAGGTTTTGGAGATAGTTTTTTACCCATATAAGCAAAAGCTGCAGGGTTGGTAAATTATTGGACTCTGATGGATGCGGCCTCAGAGCAGGGCAAAGTGAAAGGGAGTGTAATTTACATTTTGAGTGACCCAACTCAAAACAGGGTGGATAGATCATCCACATACCCTCAACACAGGCCCATAATGAAATTTTAGGGGAAGAAGGGAAAAAATAATGAAAGGGATAACTTGGGAGATATATTTAGAATGAGGGTGGATCATGTTAAGTTCATGAGGCCCTATGAGATGGGTGGACCCATTTAGAACCTCAAACTGAACTACAGGGTCAAATCCATAGGCAGCAAACCCACCATCAGCTCCTGATGGAGCACAGTAGTGGGAAGGTGGGTAGGCAAATCAGTAAACTAAACCACCTTACTGTTGTCCATTTAAAGCAGGGTATGAGATGTTATAAGAGGTGCTCCAAAATTCCAGAGGCACAGTCGCCACAGTTGTAGCGTCAGCTTCAAAAGTAGATCTGAGGTTAAAATGTCTTTTTATATGGGCAGAATTTAGCAAAGCCAACGAGGTCCATCACTTCGTGGGATAATTTAATGATTTCTTTGTAAAAGTTTAAGAAAAGTTTCCATTCTTTGACCTGAAGGCAATTCATATTTGCTCCAGGAGAGCATCACGGGCTTCAATGCGCCACCTTGGAATGTGTATGGTGAAGGTTGAGATCCTTAAGAGGAACAGATTAACCCAGGTATTGGGGGGACTGGACGACCAAATTCAAAAGTGTTTAACCCTGTTCAGAAAATGCTAGGGGGATTTCACTGCTACCCCCTGTGCAGCTGCAGAAAACCAAGGACATTGGCGTTTAGGTGGGTGGAAGAAGTTTTGAGTTTTAACTTTATCTATTTTTAAATTTAAAAATTCTCAGAAATATTCCCAAGAAAAGAGTTTGGTGAGAGTAAACTTATGAGTTAAAAATATCAGTTAAGAATTTAAAATGAAGCCCAGAAAGGTTCTCATTTTTAAGTTTGAGGACAATATGTACAGAGTTTTTAAGTATGCCTTCGTCCAAGAATTTCCTGCTCTAATTTTAGAAGTGTAGACTTAAAATTAGATATACTATCTTTTTAGACACTCCTTCCTAATGCCAAAATAGTTAGACTTCAGGTATAAAGTTTCATAGACTTAGGGTCTTATAGCCTAATCTTTTCTGTAATTTTAAAGTTGGTATGTGATACTGCTAGAGGCTGTAGCAATAGTAATCTTTAATACTCTAAAAACGAATTCATATAAATAATGGGCACGTTATAATTGTTTATTTCAACTGCTGAGCTATATAGGAAATCACAAAACTGAGATAATACATTGTTTGATTCATTCAGCATCTATAAGTATGCCTGATTAGATAATTTGAAGGATCTAAAATAGAGCATTAAATGTAAATATTTCAGGACCATATGCTATCATGTTTTAGAGCTATAGTTTTTTACCTTTTGCAAGCTCCCAAAAATTTCAATGCATAATTGTTACTAAGTAAAATTTAATTAAAGATGATTTAATAAAAGTGAAATTTTATATAAACTTACCTTGCTTCCACCCTAGTGCAGGTTTTGTTTATACAAGTTCATAACCTGTACTGGCTAGAAAGATTCTGGGTGTGGTATACTTATCCCAAGGTTGACCCATCTCAAATACTTTTTTTAAAAGTGTAACTCTAATAATCAAAACATTATTATAGCTTTAGAATATAGTCTTTTGTAAATTGTTCTCTTATCAAAGAAGTTTATCTAGTTTTTGGGGTTAATTATTTTAAAATGTGTGCTCTATAAGATTACTAACAGACATATGAGGCTTTTTTACTGTGCTGGGCCTTTGTGTTTTCTATAGTTTAAGATAATGAATCATCTGTTTTATTGGGGCTTATATCTAGTTTACTTCTCACCATAAATCTTAAAATCTTCAGTATACTTGAGTATCAGCTTCAATGATAAAATGAAAAGCATATAAAATATGCTTATGCTATCACTGTTAAGCAAATGATACACCCTTTATCTGTTATGTATCAAGATATAATTTCCATTTTACATTGACCATGAAGGGAGTAAAAAAGAATCTGTTACCAGGATATCACAAATTTTCAGTTTCAAGTATATTATTGACCAGAAATGGGTAAATACCAATTCTTGATAGGGTCAGGTAAATTCAATAAGATATATAACACATTCTTTATGATACATTCTCCCCTTTTTAACAAAATAAAGGATAAATGAGAAATTTTTGTTAATTTCCATGCAAAACTCCATTTGTCACATGAGTTCAAATTTAATAAACTTGGTAGCTTGCAAGTGCTCAAAATAGGTTTGTGCTTGTATACTAGTTTAGAAGTATCAATATAGGGTTTAATTCCTGGACCTATGGAAAAAAAACTTTTGAAAACTCTCTTCCAATACTGCTAACTTTGGTACTAGGTTTCTAACTGTCAAGGACAACAATTGGTTCTTAATTAGCTCATCCAGAAAAAAAATATCTGTGAGATTTTAAAACTTTATAAAGGGTTTGATTGCCCTAAAATTCTGACAACGGAGTCTGCTATATACCCCCTGACCACCAAAGTAATTTAACAACTAGTCACCATGACGTAGAGGATGTGCAAGCATAAGTATTAGTTTAGAAGACAATGCGCATAACATCTCATACAATAGCTCATAGAAACCCCATTGTACCTTTAAGTTAACCACTGATGAGGGCGGATTGCTCATAACCCATGGAAAAAGGTTTCTCTCTTTTAAAAAGCTGAGCGATGCATTGTTTGCTAAAAAAGGAAACATAATAATTTGCAAAGGCCGTTAATTAAGATGACTGATGTACTATTTCAGCTACAAGAGCCAAAATCACCATAATAACAACAAGAGTTACTGTTGAGCTATAAACATTATAACAACAAGTAAAAACAGGTTAGAGATCCATAGTATAATAGATAAAAGAATCCTAGAAGGTCCTAAAGGATAAAAAATTGAACTTTTCTGGCCCTAAAACTAAGTTCAAATGCTAAATTGCTTTACTAGAAGAAGTTAAATTGATAAAAAGCAAGTCTCATATTATGTTTTTGAACTCTGAGCATTCTGCCACTTCCTCCTTTGAGTTTGATCCCAGTAGATGAACTTTGGGTAGGGGATGATAATGACTGTGTTGGTGTTGCGCACCAATCCCCAAACTGGGATAGTAATTAGCAAGGCGATCATGGAGTTCCTGTCCTATCATATGCTGTGCATGTAGGTTTTCCGGGGTTTATCCTCTTTTCCCATAAATTTGAATCCCCTTAATCATTGCAGTATTGTCTCCAGGTTGGCCCACCTCAATAAAATTTAGAATTCTAAGCATTATATATAGCTTCATACTTATATCAAAAAAACAACTAATATTAAAATTTTACTTTATTATTGTGTTTATATAGTTTTAGTAAGGCCAGATAAAGTAGTAAGTCATAATTCAGAAATACATTTAATATTGCATCAAAGGTTAAGAAGAGCTCCGCTGACCATCTAGTACTAAAAAAAGAAGAGCTCCGCTGTGCTTAAAAACAGTCACCATTACGTATAATTCCCAATTTTCAACAAAGTTGGACATTTTTTGAACCTTATATAGAATTCTCTATTACAGAAGAACAAGACTAACCAAAACTGCCTGGTGTTACACCCTGTGAACAGATTAGTGCATTTTTCAGGTGGCTCACTCCTTTACATCAGCACCCCCAAACGAAAAGGATACCACTTTAAATTGCTGTTGTTCATTATAGGAGGCACCATCAAGCGGTTATAGAGATCTACGATATACCATGGAAGTGCACTATAAGGAAAAATCCAAAAGAAATGACCTTGGAGAGTATGTATGAAATGCCTTCAGACTTAAAGCAGCGTATAGTTCATTTGATGATTGAGCTAATAAGATCAATATCATATCCAGCCCAGGAAAGGGCTAATGAGCTGGACATTACCAACTTATTGAGAAGTTGGATTTCTTGGAGAGTGAGATTAAAGAAACTGTACAAAACCAAAATTTAATTTATAGAAAGCTGTTAAGTCATTGCAACCAGTTTGCATGCTTAAAACAGGATGTGGAAAACATGCAAGTGAGATGTCTACCACCCTCAGACCATTACCTAATCTGGTAGAACGTACTACCAGTAATAACACACTTTTTGGCTATACAACCAGCATGTCAATTGATCTGTTTAAAAACCCAATTTCTGTCTATACTTTAAGACTAAGTTCCTACAGATAGGGAACTTTAGATGATTTTCTTCAGAATACAAAAACCATGGGCGGAGCCAGAGACAAGCAAAAACCTCGCCTTTTACAGGGTTGTATGCGCAGTAAAGCACAGGAGGTGCTTTGAGTAATATTTTGTCCCATAATACTTTGTTTGAAGTGCAAAGGTTGCTTATTGACAAGTTTAATTTTTCTCAGGGTGTCCAATGATGAAATGATTTCCTCACCATGAAAATAGGGATTTTTGATTCAGTTTGCGGACTATGAAAACAGTATTACTTCAAGCATACCAGCTCTGGGCAACTAGAGCCTTAGATCTTTACCATAAAGTCTTTCTTGCTTAGTTCAATTAAATGACCCTGTAACTCATTAATCATATGAATTTGTTACAAAACCGGACAATTTTCTGAAATCTATTAAAGAGGTTTTTTTGACGTTGAAGATGTTAATATGACGGCGTCAAGAAATCAGGATCAACAGCAATGCCTCACTGAGCAAAGGTCTTCTTACATTGCTCAGAGCCATTAGAAAAACCTAAGGAGAAGTTTACCAAACAGATTAATGAAAGTATCTTTAAATTCCACTAAGTTCAAATGAAGCTACTCTAGCAAAATTGACACTTCTATAGAAATTGTCATAAGCAAAAAAGAAGAAATGAAAGAATAACTTAAAGACCAGGTCTAAGAATCAGTTAAGTTGGGTTGTACACCACACTAAACAATTTTTATGAAGATAAGCTTGCTTCATAGGCTGTTTCAGGATAATGTGTCATTGGAGTTCCAATTGAAGTGGGTGTGCCCGTCTGGCATAAACCTACCCAAGCGAATTTTAGGCCACATAGCAGTCTTACTTGGCTCAGGCTTTTAAGCAAACGCTGATGTTGACAGTATCTCAGATGATGAAAATCTTGTGGAGACCACATTCAGGAAGATTACAATCGATGAATTTAAGTTACTTGAGACTTTCAAGGTATTCCCCCTTACTTAAAAGTTAGGCTGGATCAAGAAGAGTGACATTGAAATCAAAACTTCTGGTCTGATAAATGGCTAAAACATTAAATAAGGTTAAATCATCATACATAAGGTCAAAACTTTATGAGTACTGGATAATGTCACTAAATTCAAATTTATGACTTCTAAGCTCATAGGAAGATTGAATTCTGCACATGACATCAACTATCAAGGCAATTTCTAAACTGTTGGACTGAATCAACAGAAGCACTAGGAGCCTATTATGCATTACCCTTACATTTAATGCATAGTCTTGTCTGTCTGTCACTGGTGCTTAATGTGAGTGACACCAAATTCATATGGTTACTGAGTGTTGTTTGCTAGTAAGGCTATGGTCAGAGCCTGAATCAGGATATAGCCCCATTAGTAAAAGCATGGATTTGTTGGCTACGATGGCATCTTGAAAAGGAATAGCCCTTTAAAGAGAGTACTAAACTGGCTATACACATACAGATTTTATTGCTAGGGAGCGGCAGCATATAAGTGATGTCCTTTTGAGATCAGGTTTGTTCTTCTCAATGTCCAGAGTGCCTGATCAGCGGTTTCTAAACTTAAAGATAAGTCTTATATTAAAAAGAATTATTTTGGAATTTAGGGTCTTATATTAAGGATATATGTCAATTCAGAATAAAATTATAAAAATTAACTTCCATTAGTGATATTTATAGGGACAGAGGCTTGTTTCTGCCATAATATCGCGGGGTTTTGGTGTCTGTATGGCGGATTCTGAGGCCACTAGAATTACTAAAGCCTTATTGGGAAGCTATTCCAGACGCTAAGTCAATTCTTGAGGTATTATATGACTTTACTGGCATTTGATCGTTTAAAATTTTTAAATTTCATTTTATCCTGACATGCTATGCTAATTGATGTTTTGCGAGGCTTCTATAACTACTTCAACCTTTTCAGTAAGCTCTTATGAAAATCAATCAAATTTCTAAAGCGTTGGACGTGTTTTTACATTTTGAATTCATTTAATTTACCTTAAATCAAACTTTTACAAAAATCTTGACGAATATACCATTTTGAGTTCTAGAATTTGTCAAAACCGCCACTCTAATACCATGAACTACCAGTTTCCATTTTATTACAATTTCAGAATCTTTATAAAACGTTATATTATATTAGGGTGTTGAGGCTATGTGGCAGTCTGGCGTAGCCTTGATTGTCACATTACCCCTCCTAAGACCTAATACTTAGCAGCGGTGATGGTGTCTGTGATTCTCAACTTAAGCTTTTTGACAAGTAATGCATATGTGGCGCATTTGGGCTCATTTTGGACAAAAATTTTTTTTCTAAGCCTGCTAACTGAGCTGGGCGATTTTCAAGAACAGGGTGTTGATCTTCTGAACTTATAACCAGCTAAGCAACATAGGCTCATGTTGGCTCCTAATTAGAGGGATAAGAAATACAAGGTATTTGGGATTAGTGGATAGAATGTGGGTTGCAGGAATTGGAAATCTTGCCTGGGAGTTGTTACATTGTATAATTCTGGGAGTGGGCAAGCCCTGGTGTCCTTTGAGGTAAATTGATGGACAAATCTCTCCCTTCTGTGAGGGTATGGCAACCGCAGTCATAACTGGTGCAGGAGGATGGTTGCTAGGAGGAAATAACAGGCCCCATACAGGCAAGTTTTCCCTTGCAAGCCTGGATTTTTTCCCGTAGAGAAAATAAATAGAATTTTCAACTTCATATAATTTGACAGGCACAAAATTCCATTAGTTGCTGTGTTCTGTTTACTAATAGGACTATTTTTTGAGCCCCCAAACTTGTTATACCACCATATTTGAAATATGGTTCCCTTAGGTATACTTGCATTTTAGAAAGAACAGACCTTACAAAGAAGACTGAACTGGATATACTAAGACAGGTTTCGTCCCTAAAAGTGGCAGCATATAAGAGATAGCCTTTTGAGCTCTAGGCTGTTCTTCAAGACACCCTGGGTGAATGATTAAAGGGTTTCAGTATTTGAGATGATTTTCAAACATTTATGATAGAAATTTGGAACTTGAGGCATTTTATTAACGATATATGTTTATTAGAATACAATGTTAAAATTAGTTAACTAAAAATAGAGATTTATAGGGATTGATGTTGGTTGCCTTGACTTTGCGAGGTTCCAGGGACTGAACTGCGGATTCTGAAGCCTCTGGAAGTACTTCACCCTTTTAGAAAATCTCTTATGAACGCCTAGTTATTGTCAAGGCGTTTATGAGATTTTTCTCATAATCAATTTCATTTTTAAATTTATTATATTTCATATTGACCCTGATATGCTAAATATTTGATGCCTTTATGAGGTTTCTGTAATTTTAAAAACACTTCAGTTAGCACTTTGTAAACGCATAGAAATTTCTTGAGGCAACGGACAATTTCTTCTCACATATGAAACTGATATAATTTACCCAAATTCTGACTTGCTCAATTCTCATCAATTTCTTCCATTAAACTTTAGAATTTCAAAAGACTGACATTAGATCTTTTAACCTGCAAGTATTTATTTCTTATGCCATCAGGAACATTTACTAAATCATTAATATCTCTATAGGTAGATTATGATGCTATGTTTGATCTGCCGTAGTCTTGATTGTCATACTTGAGAACAACATTGTGGTTTAGTCATAGGAATGCAGTTCCTAGTCTAGTTTTCAGAAATCATTGGCTTCACCCAGAGGTTATTTAGTATTTTCAACTATGAGATGCCACTTTTGTTCCAGGATGAGGAGAAGGAGTGTAAGAATAATTTGACTAGTCAAAACTGAGCATTTCATTTATAGATTCATCTATATCATGAGGATGAAAGGTCCAAAGCATCTACCATCAACAGTACAAGCAGATTCTGATCTACCCTTTTATGATAGTAAAAAGATGATTCTAATACCTGAGAACAGAAGGACATGCTGGTCAACATCAGTATTAGTTTTCCTGATTAGGCCATGATTGAGATTTAATGTCCAAAAGGAGTTAAAACTGGAACACAGAGTGATGCATGTATCTAAGATTCTACAACTCAAGGAGAAGTTAAAGTATCCATTAAGAGCATAATCAAGCACCCCTTCAAGATCAAGAAGTTAAAAATATTGCTAAAGCAAAGATTTACCGATTTGTGACAATGAATCAGCGCATGCCACTGCGGGCATTGAAGAGATTATGATACAGAATTTATTATACAAGAAGAGCATGCATTCAATAAATTCTTTACCATCATTAAGATACTCAGCGGCGGACCTTGTAGTTATGGCTTGTGCAAGAGAGGATTTTACAGGATTGACACTTGGTTTGCAAACCCATCTGACCAAGTTCTTACCCCAACCCAAGAGAAAAGAAAACGTATTTTTCTAAGAACTACAGCAGCTTATGAATATAGGCTTGGTACGCCCTACAAGGGCCCTTGAGCGTCGCCCCTTCTACTGGTGAGAAGAAAAAATGGGTAGCTACAAAGTCTTGGATTACAGAAAATTGTATGACGTAGTTAAAAAATTCTATTCCACTACCTTGCTTTTGCTTTTATAATTACATAGAACAATTTTTGGATCGTTTGACTTCCCAGAAATGGATTTGGCAAGAAGATGCTTGCAGATAGAGCTGTCACCATAAGACTGGAAGAAGAGTGCGTTTATTAACAGCCATGGATTGTATGAACCAACATGTATGCCACAGGGCTTTGAAACGCCTCAGCTAAGTTTTAAAAAGTAATTAATTTTGGGGATATTAAGATGTTGAGAGCGCAAATCAAATTGGATATTATCACGGTGTTCTACAAGATGTTCAAGGATCACTTGGCACAATTGAAGGAGGTTTTCACCCTCTAAAAAGTGAATACCTCAAGCTGAAAGTAAAAAGTGCTCGTTTTAAAAGATTCAGTTAACATTTCTCTGATATGAATTGAATGAAGAGGAATCAAGCCCTAGTAAACGAAGTTTGAAAATATTGCAATATGGGTTCTCCAAACTGCATGTGATATGACAGATGTATTGTGAAAAAATTAAAACTACTGGCAATAATACAAAATTTAAAAGAAAATTTGAGCTGTTCACACATCTACTCAACAAAGGAGAACTGTTCAGTTTGGAAAAAGAACATGAAGATTCTTTTGACCAGCTAAAGCAGCAGTTGATGGAAGCTAAATCTTGATGCCATTTGAAATTTTATAAAAACATACTACTTTTACACCAACGCCAGTGACATAGGTATAGACGCCATCTTAGCGCAGTGCTTAAGAAAGAGAAGATTATCATGCATAGATCTGCTAAACACATACACCAGAGCAGAGCGCTACTGCATTTTTAAAAAGATGAATTAATAGTGCTAATCAGAGAATTATGTCACTTACAAATTTAATGTTTATGGCGTACTCTTCAAGAAAACGACCAACCAGCCTCACTCAGATGGTTGATGAACATAGGGGATCCAGATAAAAGACTAGAAAGATGAGATGTTAAGATGCAACTCGATGACTTTGAGATCCTGCACTTGGAAGGAGAGAAGCACTAAATTTGGATGGCTTAATATGGTTTTTCATCTCCACTTGCAAACCCATGAGAGCAGTAGGAATTATGAACTAATAAAAACCTGAAGAGAAAATAGAAGAAGTCGATGCATTGAAGAAGATATGGAAGAGCTGTTTAGAAGAAACAATTTTCAGAGATGGACAGCTAAGAAACACATGCAGGATAAATAGTACCATATGTGAAACCAAGTGTAAAAATTGACTTTGGTGGTTGTTATCATCAAGCAACCCAATAACCTTTTTACTGCACAGGTTCAGTTTCCTTGTGCACTTTGTTGTGTTGCATAGAATGAATTTTTAATCAATAATAGTATGGAGACTACTATCCATAGTTGAGTATGAATTATACTAAGGCCCAACGCTTGGCCAGTATTCCCAATTAAATACTCGCGAAGTCATACTCATAGGGATTCATTCCCTTGCTCTTGTCCACCCAATCTTTGCTGAGATACCCGGGTGACAATCTCTTTTGGCCCAACACACAGTTGGCAGCTATCCCTGATTTTTGGTTCCTTCTTCTCTAGATCCCCAATCAGATCTTTACTCTTCTCTCTGAGAGTCTTCCAATTATTGCCCTCTGCAATAATATCCTTGAGACAGAACAACACAAATGAAGCTAGTAGTTTAACTATACACCAAATGGATAATATTACTGTAAACACTGTTTTTATTATAGTAAATCCTAGGGAATATATATAGTGGAGAATTCAGCTGTCTAACCCTCAGTTGACATCTCTTCGATGAAACAGCAGCCATTGCTGTTGAATCACCCATCCTCATCTCAGCATCGATGGTCTTCCCCATCCTGGCTAGGATTCCATCATTGGACATCCTTGAGACCTCAAATGGAAAGAGTTGGAAAACATGTCCCTAACATTTTCCTCTCAATCCAAGCGAACCAACCATATTTGGCTAGTGACCTGCTTAGGTAATAGGACTTATTACCC
This sequence comes from Massospora cicadina, assembly GCA_022478985.1. Lineage (NCBI taxonomy): Eukaryota > Fungi > Entomophthoromycota > Entomophthoromycetes > Entomophthorales > Entomophthoraceae > Massospora > Massospora cicadina. Next base: position 27,282 of record JAKSZP010000520.1, on the reverse strand, counting down.
ATTATAGAAGGTCACTCACCAACCAATTGATTTACTAGTTGCAGGCGGCATCACTTGCCTCACAACTTGCTTTTCATTCCTAATCAGTTGGTGATGAAACCTGACCAATCCCAATCAGTACACCTGATAGTTGATCACTATTAGATGCCCCTATTTCATCAGCAACTCCGCCAAAAAGATCTAAAGTATTCATCCAGATTGATCACTAATTGATACAAACAGGCGAATATCTCAAAATCCCCTGAACGTAGTTACTCCAAAATTGGGCCAACCAATTTCTGATTCACTTCGCCTTAGGGAATTTTCCCCTAGTGATACCAGGTAATTTAGCAGGCAGGGAATATGGGCAAAAATCCCGACACATACCCCCCTTGCCTATTTTTCTAGAGAGTAAAAGACTGGAGCATGAGAACACCACTTCAGACACTTAGTCAAATACTTCATTGGTTTAAGTGGAGTACACTTTTCAATACTCAATGCTGCTCGAGATGAACTTTAGCATATGGCGTTCTTCCTCTTCCTCCTCTCTACCGCCTTCTCAAAGCGCGGTCCCCACAATCTACTGTCATTCTGGGATAATTGATTTACTAATGACAATATTAGTCCCAGGATCCAGTTTTTTCCCCATCAGGGTATATGACCCACTGTCATATTCAGGGTATTTATCCCGGCGTCCTTGATTTCCTAATTTTCTCCTTGTCATAGACAGGAGACTCTTGCCATCAATGTTCATTCTGTGGCTTAATTAGGAATACTTATTTATATTCGCCCTTGTTATTTTGCTCATAACCTCTTGGATCAAGTCATTCCTAATTCTTCCCTTGGAGAGCTTATCTCTTTAATTTTGTAATTAATTTCTCCGAAATTGGAGCCTAATGGATTGTAGAGTGCATAATGTCAACTTCTATATAAGTCCAACATCCCCCATCTCATCCAGTTCATATGTCAAATTCTGAGTCACAATACCATCAGCTCCTGAATAGTTTGTCTGATTCAGACCTCCGTCACTTCCAGTAGATGAGTCAGGATGCTTGGCAGAACCTCTTTTATGGTCCTTCCAGGACTCATATGCCTAGTCTAGCGCCAGCGGCTAGTCCTTCCATCAAATTACCAGAAACTGTAACTAATCCCTCTGAAACCAGGCTGGCTATCATTTCAAACAACACTCGGCCAACTCTTCCTCTGCTGTCAATTCCAGAGTTGGACTTTGAAACTCTCCTGGATTTGGCTCCTTTTTCTGATGCTCTGAACATCGTCATAGATGCTCTGGAGATTATGCCAGTTGCTCTGGATCGTTCGTTTCTAGCTGGTTCAGACCTGCTCCCTGAGTTCCTCTTCCAACTCGGTCAATATTATAAACCCGCTGTTCTGGTCTCTGAGCTCTCAATTGGTAACAGTATTCACTTTGAGCTCCCCTATGCTGAACTCTGGGCCCAAGTCACCGAGGCTTTGACTCTAGCGCTGAATCCCTTTGATCTTGACAACATCCTGGATCAGGATACCGCCACTTATGCTCTTTGCTTTGCCGGCCAAGTTCTTCAAAGTTGGTCCATGAAGCTTCCAGCCTTGCCTGGGTTCCACTGTTCATTTTGTTTCTGCTGAGAAGCCCATAGTCACCGCTTGCAGGATGCAATCTGCTCCCTGCATGACTATCTATTCTCTGGCGCTTCCCATCAGTATCTTCCACTGATTGAGTTGATAGGGGGCATGATTTGGCAACCCCCATCAAGCATCCCTTCTTCGTTGCTGGCCCACATGTCCAGTGTCCTTGATGAAGCCCATCATCAGGCGCTTAGAACGAATCTTCCAGCTCTGGTAACTTATTGGGATTACTCAGGGTTATTCAACGATTGCCTCTTTTTATACTGTTGCTTTCCTCCCCACTCCAGGGTTTTGCGATTGGCTTCATCCAACATCTCAAATTCCCTTCCCCTAGTTGCTTTCTCTCAGAGCTCAGCATCAGCTCAAAGAACGTGGTTTTGTGTAGGTCTCACCCTCACTAGCATTCAATCGCATATTGATTTTGATGGGCTGTTCATTCCTACCACAATCCATCCTCCCTCCCCCAAGAGGCGACATATGCGGAATCATCCTCATACCAAGGACAATCAATAAAAATAAAAATTATAAAAATATATCGGCTTTTTTATGCAGTTTATATAAACATATATATTTCCAATATCTTTTATCAATTTTTTATCTTTATTCTTCTTTTTCCTATGGGAGGTGACCTTGTTTTGGTTCAGCAGTCCATATTTTTTATTTTTTCCCCCAAACTGGGTCCTGGGTACTTAAACCTGCCAGTTTTCTATGGTTCAGAGGTCCTTTTTTTGGACTTGCCCTAATCATCTGGATGTGACCAACTTAATGGTTCATCAGTCCTTCAGGAACTCTTTTATTTTTTTCATTGATCCAATGCTTTAGATAATTAGCATGGACTCGATTCACAACTCTTCCATCCAAGAGATTCTTGATGGAGTAAGCATCAGTCACTGTCTTGGCGATCACTTTGAACGGATCCAACCACAACACATCTAATTTGTTTCTTCATCTAAAACCATGCGTTTCACAATAAGCAACTCTTTCCCCTATTCGATATTCTTCTAAGGCCAGTCAGTTTTTATCATCCATCAATTTTGCTCATATCCTTTTCTTCAAGGTTGTATTGAATGCTTGCAATTGCACATCAATCAGAATACTTGTCAGTCGGTTTAGGTATTGCTCAGTACTCATCCCTGATGTAGGTTCCACCTCAGAATATAAAATTAGCGGCAATGTGGCCTTTCTTCTGTATAACAAAATAAATGGCATCTTTCCCATCTCTGTATGATGACTAATATTGTAGACAAACATCACCAAACTCAGGTACATTCATCATGCGGAAGTTCTCCATGTAACTAGCTTCCTCAGCGTCACGGCCATTGTTCCATTGACCTGTTCTACCAGTCCGTTCATCTCTGGATGGTATGGTACTGACATGACTCCTCTGATCCCCATTATCTCATTTAATCTTGGGATCACATGAGACGTGAAGTTGGTCCCATTGTTGCTAAGCAGGACCTGCGGACATCCATGCCAGTATACCACTTGATCCAGGATAACCTCGCAGTACAGGTAGTGTCTACTCTGGTTAGGGCCTTCATCTTGACCCATCTTGTCAGATGGTCGATAGCAACTATAATGTACTTGACTCCCCCTGTGCTCATTGTCAGCTGTCCCATCACGTTGATGGACACCGTGTGCCAGGCAAATCCAGGGCAGACCAGTTGGTATCCAGTTGTATTCTTATGTGGTTTGTGCAGCTGGCACTCCATGCAACAAGCCAGATAATCTGTGACATCGTAGTTGATGTATTACCAGTTATAACACTGACGAATATGGTCAGTTTTTTTCCTCAGACCTCCATGCCCGACGACCTTGTGAGCTTCTTTTACTATTGCTGCTCTTTATGATGGTTTTGGGAATAGTAACCACTTCCCGTTGATCATCTTATATATTGTCCATCCATGGTCTTGGTGTTTATCATCACTTTCCGAAGTGCACCTTGGATTTCTTGTGGCTTGTCCCCAATTTTTCCTTCAACCATTCTCTGGAATAGCTCATCTTCCTGCGGGTATACCAACTGGACTATTGGCAACTGTGATAAGCCATCCATGTTCTGGTGAGAAGCCCCTGCTTGGTGGACAATCTCATAATCATAAGCCTGGAGCTTAAGTGCCCATTGGGCCAGTCATCCTTCCAGCTCTCTTAAATTGTGTAGCCAATGCAGCGAAGAGTGGTCCATTACCACCTTAAAGTGCGTTCCGTGGACATACACCTGATACTTCTTGCATGCATAAATGACTCAAGGCATTTACACTCAGTCACAGTGTAGTTCCTTTTAGTGGCTGAGAGTGCCTAGCTCTCATATGCCACAGGATGTTCATCCCCAAGGTTGTCTACTTGGCTCAGTATGGCGCCAATCACTATCAACAAAGCATTGGTTTAAATAATAAACTCCTGATCAAAATTCAGATATTTCAGAATCAGAAAATCTATCAAATACTGGCATAACTCATCGAAGGAGTCCTGGGCCTCTTAATTCCATACAAATCCTTTTTTTGGATACTTCAATAAATGGAATAATGGCTCAGCTATTTAGGAGAAGTCCCAAATAAATCTTCTATAGTATCCGACCATCCCAGGAACACTTGGATGTCTTGGACAAACTTTGGTACAGCCATACATTCCATAGCTGCTATCTTATGGTTTTGCAGCTGCAATCCACTGGAGTTGATTACAAATTACAGGTATTCCAACTCTTTCTAAAATAAGTGGCACTTCCTTGGCTTAATCTTCAAGTTAGCCACAGACAGTCACTTAAATAATTCTTCCAAGTGGTGCAGGTGATCAGTAAACGTCCTATTAAACATGTTTATGTTGTCCAGTTATACCAGGATGCATGACGACTTTAAGTCGCTTAATATCGCATTTATGGCCCTCTATAACGTTGCAGGCACATTGCATAGACCCTGTGGCATCCTCGTCAGTTGGTATAGCCCCCATGCGGTAATAATTGTGCATTTTTCCTGGTCTTCCTTTGGCAAGTCGGTCTGCCAATATCCTGAGATCAGATCCATCGTGGAGAAGTACTTCGCTTCTACTAAATGATCTAGCACATCATCAATCCTTAGTAGGGGATACAAATCCTTCTTTATAATTTTAAATAGCCTTCAGTAGTCAATCACCACCAGTTTTGATCCATCCTTCTTCTTCATGATTAGAATTGGACTCATCCAGGGACTTGACGATGGAACTAGAAGCCCATGCTTCACTAGTTTGCTAATTTCATACTCCACTACCGCTTCAGTGGCTTTTGATCATCAGATCAGTCTCATCCTGATAGGCAAATTTTCTCCGGTGTCAACCTTGTGGATCACATCACGTGTTTATCCCAAATCATGGTCATCCTGAGCGAACAATTTTCAATACTTTTTGAATAGTCTGAGCACCTCCTCTTGCTGGCCTTCTGACAGATCAGCAAGCTGCTCTCAATCAACCAATAGGTTGATATTTGGTTACCCCAGCTGGTAATCCCATTTTGTTGAAAGACCTTAATATTGTGGAATCTTCACAATTTGGCCATCAGGATCAGATGAACAAACGTGATGATCTGATTCCTCTTGATTTTCATTGGTTTTTCACAAAATTTGCCAGGAGAACTCGAATTTCTCCATGGCCTGGCATTATTATCCCAGGAGCTACCCATGGCTCCACTCTGGACTTCTTCCAGGGGCTTCCAACCTCCCCATAAAACAGCTCAGGAATCTCCAATGTCAACCCTGTGTTTACTATCATCTGCGATCCTGGCAGTATGGTCCTCTCATTCTTGATCCTTAGTGGAATTCCCTGGTTCTCCAGGATTTCTGCTGGCATTTTGCGTTGCTTCCTACCAACTAATTGGTATTGAATTGAAATAATGCAATCATTGTATATCAGATTGATGAAGTTGTTTCTCTGATTCAGCGGAGCTTCACCATCCTTCTGATATACCAATGTTAACGTCTAACCCAAGATGGTCAATGTATTATCCTCAAAGTTACATTTAACTCTATATTTTTGCAGAAACTCCGTTCTGATCAGATTGTCATAATTTTGGTTTACCAAAACTATTGCTGGCGCAAATACCACCGATGACCCAAATCATAGTGGCAGCGCAATATACGCTCCACAGGAAATGGTGGTGTTTGGCCCAGCCGTCCCATATTCTTTTGTGTTCCAAGTCTGGTGATATCTTCATCCTCTCTACCAGCTTGGTTGAGACAATATTGATAGGCGTTCTGCTGTCGAAAATTACCCTCACCCTCACTCAATTCACTTTTATGTTTATATATGTACACTTAGAGTATTGTAATATAGTGTTTACTGAGTGACTAGCGGCATTATTAGCCAAATCTAGAGTTTGAATAATTTGTGCCAATAAATCAGGAAATGGTTCCTTTATCGCGCTGAGGGGGATAGATAGATTAGCCTCATCTAAACAGACGTCAGATAACTCTTCAGTATTCTTGGCAGTTTGAATCTTGTCTGCCAGTTGTCATGCGTACAGCCAGGCAACTTCCTTAATTATCTCAGGATTGATTCTCTTCTCCCCGGCTCTGGTCACGGCATTTACATACATATTGACCACTTGATATAGATGATCCTACTCATCATCTACAAAAAGATCGCTGAAATCAATTTCTTCATTCATAATATTGGGAGGAACATGTTTCTCAGCAGCTCTAGAATGTTCCATGTTTAGGCCGCGGGGCCCTTTCCTGAATCCTTGGTAACTGCTATCTCTTTGGCCAGGACCGCGTTGATCTGATCCTTTGGCTTTTTACAGTGCACGGCGAAATCTCCTTTCCCGCCACAGTGATAGAAGACCTTTTCCTTCTTGTTTAACCTTCTCAATTCGTTGGGCTTATTTCCCAGCATGGATCAATTGGTAGCCTCCTTAGCTCCTTCGTTTCCCTTTGTGAGATTTGGATTTCATACCGGATTAGACTTGAAACTTCTATTTGGGGCATTGAATGTCGCTCCCAAAATCTTCAAGTTATTTACCATTTGTGAGGTAGTTATTTCCATTGCGAAGATGGAAGACATCATACAATGAAAACAGCAATAGGGATGAAGGGCCGCTTGCAAAGCAATTATAGCATCAAAGTTGTCCAATACTTTCGCTCTGTCCAGAATCTGTGACTCCTGGTAAAACTGATCCATGAATCTAGCAAGAGACTTGTCTTTATGGAACTGGATTCCCATAACTCCTGCTTGCATTTTTAATACATGTTGGACTCTTAAACTCTTTCATGATGGCTGCCTTTGCCTCAGCATATGACCAGCTGTCTCCCTCCAGGTGAGGGAACCTTAAGTTTTGACAGTTGGTGTCTAGGCAATTCATGAATGTCAACGACTTTTGACAATCCCTGTAGCCATTCATGGTCATGTCAAACAGTAGGAAAAATGCTGGGGCGTTATCCCAATAGAATGTTGGCAATTTCTTTGTTGCCCTAAAATCCTCCGAGTTATTTCTAGCTGATTCTCTTGGTTCAGCTACTTGACTAACTTGGGGAGTGACTTTGTGCATCATTATCCAATATGGCATTAAAAGTGGGTGACATGTTCCTTGGGGTATTCGTCTTCCCAAGTATCATGTGAGGAATTCTTTCTTCAGCATCTCTTGCCATTTTGGGCTCACAAGCACATCTGTGAGCTTTAAGTCCTTCACTTGTTTGATTAATCCTTCAATATCCGCACCGAAATTTCTTAAATGAACGTGATCCACTTCTCGCTCTGTTTTCAGGTATAATACATTTCAAATGACGTCCCCTTCTTTCTTCTTCAACAAGTTTACTTTGCCATGTAACTCATTCCCAAAGCTTGCTACATTCTCTATTCCTTCCTCCACCTTGGCGACTCATTCTTCTAAGGCTGTGAACTCCCGATGGTCCACTGAGTTTAAGGCATTCTGGTTTACAGTGGCCAACTTGGTCCACAGTTTGCGTAGCTCTTCTTTGTATGACATTATTATTAATTCTTCACTCAACTACCCGTTATAGTGAGCTTCAATTTGTAAAAATTTAATTTGGTGGTTGTTATTGGAAAGCACCCAGTAACCTTTTTACTGCACAGGTTCAGTTTCCTCGTGCACTTTATTGCATTGTATAAAATGAATTATAAATTGATAATAGTATGGAGACTATTATCCATAGTTGAGTATGAAATATATAAAGGCCCAACACTCAGCCAGTATTCCTGATTAAATACTTGTGAAAGGTACTTGTAGGTATCGTTCCCTTGCTCTTATCCACCTGATTTTCGCTGAGATACCCCGGTGATAATCTCTTTTAGCTCAACACACAGTCAGCAGCTATACCTGATTTTGGTTCCTTCTTCTCTATATCCCTGCTCAGATCTTTACTCTTTTCTCTGAGAGTCTTCCAATTATTGCCCTCTGCAATAATATCCTTGAGAAAGAAAAACACAAATGAAGCTGATAGTTTAACTATACACCAAATGGATAATATTACTGTAAACACTGTATTACTGTAAAGTACTGTAAGCACTGTTTTTATAATAGTAAATCCTAGGGAATATATATAGTGGGGAATTCGGCTGTCTAACCCTCAGTTGACACCTCTTCAAATGAAACAGCAGCTGTTGCTGTTGAATCACACATCCACGTCTCAGCAGTGATGGTCTTCCCCATCCTGGCTAGGATTCCTTTGTTGGTCATCCTCAAGATCTCAAATAGAAAAAGTCATAAAACGTATCCCTAACGTTTTCCTCTTGATCCAAGCGAACCAACCATATTTGGCTAGTGACCCGCTTAGGTAATGGGACTTATTACCCATTATGGAAGGTCACCCACCAACCAATTAATTCACTAGTTGAAGGCAGCATCACTCGCCTCACAACTTGTTATTCATTCCCAATCATTCAGTGATGAAACCTGACTGATCCCAATTGGTACACCTGATAGTTAATCACTATCTGATGACCCTATTTCAACAGCAACTCTGCATGATGAGATCTTAAGTATTCATCCGGATCAATCCCTGACAGATATGACCAGGAAAATATCTCAAAATCCCCTGAATGAAGTTACTCTGAAACTTGGGCCAACTGATTTCTGATTCACTTCGCCTTAGGGAATTTTCCCCTAGCAATACCAGGTAATCTAGCAGACTGGGATATGGGCAAAATCCCAACACCAAGTAAAAAATGCCGCTAATCATGAAAGGACACTATCAAGTAGACCCTAGAAGGCTACAGAAGACATACTTAAAATCTCATGGAGAGAAACTTTTGGAAGGCCATGCTGGACGATATCAACAAGTTTCTGGAGCTCAATTTTGACAGCATCAAATATAATCCTCTCCTGAAGAAGTTTGAGGTTCAGCCTTTACCATCAAATGAGCTTCTTTTAAACAGTATAATTAAAACTTTTGAGCCATTATCAGAGTCAACAAGTGGAAATATGCTTATATTGTAGCCATTAACTTCACTAATTGGGTAGAAGCAATTTAATTCTAGGTCAATGTGAGAATTACTACAAAATTCCTTTAACCACTAGGTTTATAAGCCATGAATGCCCTCAGATACACCTTTCCAATAATGAGCTGAACTTAGATTAAATCATTGTGAGACACCTGATGGAATTATTAGGTTTCAAGCACCAATTTATCACTTCTTACACACCCACTACTTATGGAATTATGTAAATAGTGAATGAGACCTTTCATCAATCTTATAGAAGCTTGCGGTCAATAATGGATCACAATGGTACATCTTGTTACCATCAGCCCTGTTTGCTTACTGGTTCAACTACCACAGGACTATTATTATGCCTCATTATAAATTTCTTTATATAAGAGAAGCCGCGTTACCAAGATGTTAACTATATTTTTTTTTAGTACTAGAAGATGTTAACTATATTGATGGATGTGATTGGAAGAATTTACCTCTCAGCAGATACCAGAAAGTGTTATCTAGGAATAGCTGAAATTAAGCTGAATGGAAGCAGCAACATAATGAAGTCTTTCAAAGAGAGCACAAAAGAGAGTGACTAAAGACCTAAGTTGTCTATATTGAGGTGGGACATAAATTGATGTTCTACCTTTTGCGTGGAGAACAATATGAGAAGTTACAGGTCATCTGGTTGGGACCTACAAATATTGTCATGAGAAGAGGAACCGAGTAGTCCATCAAAATGATACACACAAACCATCTATACCAAGTCAAACCGTGTCACTTAAATTCCTTCCCTAGGTCTCATCTTGAGGAAGGTAATGTTAAAAAAGTTCTGGTTTTAGGGGTTAGTACCTCATCTTATTTATATCCTTCCTCAAAACCCAATTTAAAATATTGCTTACATCAGTATTAAAAATTTTACTGGACTGAACTAAAATCTAATCTCTACTAACTGGGCTAGCATTAAAAAATTTGCAAAAATTCAAAGCTCTTTAATAGGCTCTGACTAGTCTAAAATTTCTGACGATAGAGGACTATACATCCCCTGACCACTGAGATAATTTGACAGCTGTGCACCATGACGTCAGATGGTGTGCAATCATAAATATCAGTCCAGAAGACATTGCGCATTACATCTCAGACAACAACTCATTTACTTTTTTTAAAAATAATTAGGATTGCCCTAATATGTTAAAAGCCTCAACCTTAGCTTTCAAATCATGAATTTATTTAGTTAATCTCATCTTATAATTGTTATTATTAAATTATCTAATGATTTTTTATGTTAAGGCCTAAAGTGTTGTTACCCTTAAATTACATTGCATTGAATGGTTAATAACACTAAGTCCAAAACTAAACAACATGGGTAGAATCGCATTATCAGTGCTCATCCTACTAATACATCCAAGCATTATCCATTTTCAAACCAGGAAAGGTATCAATATTTAATGGCCAAATTACAATCAGAAATACCTCTCAGAGTCACCAATAAATTGAAAATTTTTAATATACAAATTATATCAGGTTCCAAATGTCATGTGGATATTATGATACTTGGGCAATATGCTAATGTTCCCTTGAAGTACTTGGAGAGCTGTTTGATAAATCTCCTTCTAATCATCAGACAACTAATGAAACGCTGGATATCAGGAAACAATCCTTTCCGGTGTAGTTCTGAATATCTAAGCTATATCCAAATTATACAATTTTTAATGCATTATCTTATCATTTTCCCTTATTTTATGATTAACTTTGGCTACTTAGCATTTAAATAGTGCTACTATTTTCTTAAATAAAGTACTTTTACATATGATACCTTATCTAACTTAGTCTAATTTATTAGTTGTTATTTTATTATAAAAGTCTATAGGATTGTTCAACTCTGCAAACTTTGAAGCCCTGCCTTCAGATAATCGCGCCTCCAGTGATTCCACCCTGATAGCCCAACAATAACTTTGGGTTCAACTGCTGATGATGGAGGACGGAACAAACCCCATACAAAAAATTTTCTCCTTTTTTAAGTAGCTCCGATATGCAAATATTACCAAAGCAGGTTATAGATTGTTTTTAAAGAACCATCAATTCAAATAAAAAATTATCCAGCAGCTACAAGAGCCACAAGGCCACAAGAATAATAAGAGCCATTTTTTAAGCTCTGTAAACTTTTGGGTAATTTACTGAACAGTTTGGTTGTAAAATAATAAAGACACTAGTTGTATGGCGACAAATAGTAGGTTGAGTCTTCACTGTAAGTGGCTTAAAATTTACTCAGGAAAACTGTTACTTAAGAAAACAACATGGTAATTTTATTCTCTTCAATCAACAATTTAAGAGTAAAATAAAATAGATATATACCTTTTTGAAATCAGGTTTTCTATTGGGTAATTCTAGGTTTTTTACAGGCAATTGGCGGACAATTTTTACATGTCTCACTGAAAATTAACTGATTGTTCTCCCAGAACCTTTGACCCTTAGGATTAACATTAAATAATGGCGGATTTTTTTGCTTTAGTTAATCCTCAGTAGTGTAACCTTTACGGATCAACATCCATCCCTTCATGTCAGAAACCATATACAGATGTTATAGGGGCTGTGTTGCATGGGTATGACTACTAACTATTGACATAACAACCATTAAAGCGCTTCAGTAGCTTTGTAAAAAGACTCTAATTGTTCAGCGGCTCTGCCTGAACAACCCCCATGGCAATCCAATTATTGTCTATCAGAACCACACTAAAATTTCATTTAACATTGTCAATAATAATCCCCAAAAAAACATTATTTAAAACCAATTTATTGGATATTATACTTTTGAATTTTTGAATAATAATTTAGTTGACAACCGTCACCAAACAGTAGATTATCTATTGATTATTTATCAATTTGCTCAATCTTTTTGCAAGATAGATAATGTGGCCCTCCAAAATTTCAACACATCCCCCACTTGAACAGATTACCCAGCAAGACAGTTATCAGAGTCAATTGCTTCTTCTTGAGAAATAACTAAAAAGTCTGGTTCAGGGGTCTTTCCTTTGGGCTTAATCAACTTTTTTATTTTAGAGTCTACTTCTTGCTACCGCTTCTGTAGAGTATGGTTTATGGCCTCTTGCCATGCTAGGACTATTTCAGGCATTGTTGCCAATAATATGCCTGAAAAACTTGTACTCCCCCAGGTTGGGCTCTCCATTTGCAATCAGAGCATATCTTCCTCATTCCTAGGGACTACTTATGGTGGATCCAGTTTAAACCCATCCTGATCATCCCAACTGACTTTTTAGGGACTACTCACAGAAGATCTAGTTTCAGCCTGTACTGACTCTCCATATGTACTCTAGTGCCTTGGGACCACTTCCGGTAGACCCAGTTGCAATTCAACTTGGCCCTGCCAACTGATAGTAGGGAACACCACCAAATGATTTTGAGATCTGCAAAATAAAAATTGATTTTTTAATATTGTTTTATTTAATCTATCTTTTTTATATATTTTGGATATGTTTTTTATCTTATATAATTTTTGCGTAAATATTTTTAGTACAAATTTATTAGGAATTTTCCATGAGCATGGTTAACTATATGACCATTGAGATTACTTCTGATTGTAAAGAGATCTGTAGCCAATTTTGGATTTTACTTTATAGGGCCTGTCCATGAGGCATCATGCTTATTTCAGCGGTCAAATCCATGTGTATCCTAGGTGGATACTTTATCCTAAATTTTAAAATCCTTCATGGGTTGTTTTTCTTATAAGCATATTTTTTAGCTTAAATCCTTTTCCTAAGGGTTTTTCGACCGCTTAGGATTGTAAATCAATCATAATACTGGCTAATCATTCAAATATTGGTCAGGACTCCTCCCCAAAGTTTGTTTTAAAGATGAGTATAAAATTGTGGTAAGGCAGCTTTTTTCTATAGAGTAATATAAAGGGTATTTTTTCAGTTGATGAATGATAGCTGATATTATAGGCAAATGTCACTGAACTTAAATATGAAGCCCAAGAAGACGTAATTTCTGCAACCAGCTTCCACAGTACAACTGCTTAGTTAGCGTTCAATCTCTCAACCAGTCCATACATTATGGCTGATATGGGCTGATACAACAACGTTGATCCCCATCAGTTATTCAATTGGGATATGACAAAGGAAGTAAAGTTTGTTCCATTATTATTCATGAACACTTGAGAAAAGCCATGCTGATATATCACTTGCTCCAGAATAAATTAAGCGGTATTCATTGCATCACCTAAGAGCCTATCTTTAGTACTAATCCATCTTTTCAGGGGATCAATTGTGACAATGATATATTGCTTTCATCCAATGCTTATACTTGGAGGTCCTATAACATTGATTTATACTGTATGCCAGGTGGCCCCTGGTTGCACTGACTCATATCCAGCCTCATTTTTGTGTTGCTTATGCAGCTGAAACTTCACACAACAGGAATGGAAATCCGCCATATCATATCTCAACAATATCTATAAGAAAATTGGCGAATGTGCTTTAAAGCTTTTCTTGAGGCCACCATGGCCAATGACTTTGGGAGCAGCGCAAATTATTTTTTTTCAATCAGATGGTTTTGGGAATAAAAGCCTTTTATTATTCAAAAGTTTTAATAACTGCCTGAACTTTTGTTAGGTTCCTTCCATGGCTTTTTGCAGTGCCTTTTGAACTACTGGTGGCTCGTCTTCCTAATATCATTTCACCATTATATCAAATAGATCATCAGCACAACCTTATAATGCAAGAATTGCCGGCAGTCTGGATAATACATCAACATATTGGTTATTTATACCCGGAGAAATGTTTAATTTCATATTCAGAGGCCTGCAATTTTAAGCGCATTGTGCTAGTCTCCCCTCAAGTTCTCTTAAGGTATGCAACCAATAGTAAGGTGCATGATCTGTTACAAACTTGAAATGCATCCCAGAATATAAACATGAAATTGTTTACAAGCGTATATAACTGTAAGACATTCACGCTCAGTTATGGTATAGTCTTTTTGGCCTTTGTTAAGGTATGGCTGGCATAGGCCACTGGGTGCTCTTCACCTTGTTCATCTACTTGACTAAGTAAGGCACCTATTCCCATAAGAAAATTATCTGATTATATAATAAATAGTCATTCAAAAATTTGGATATTTAAGTGTTGTCTTGTCAACAGGTATTGACAAAATTCTTCAAAGACCCATAGGCAATCACATTCCATTTAAACCCTTTTTTTCAGATCCTTAAGCTGATGGGATAATGGATCCAATATTTTCGCAAAGTCCTTAATAAAATGTCAATAACCAACCATCCATAAAAAGACATAGATATCACAAAAATTTTTCAGTAAATAAATTTGCTCAATAGTTTTAATCTTTTATTTTTGAGGTTCTAATCTATCTGCGCTTATAATGAAGCCCAGATATATCTTAACTACTTCATAAAAAATGATACTTTTGGGTCTTGATTTTGAGATTAGCGTATACTAGTTTCTTGAATACAACCTCTAAGGGTTGCAAGTGCTCTGTGAATGTTTGACAAAATACATTTATTTCATCTAAATAGACTCTAACTGGAAAATTTGAGGTCACACATTTATCCATATCCAGTTGAAAAGTTGCAGGGGAATTATATAAGCCTTGAGGCAACCTTGTAGGTTAGAAATCCCTTGTGCCATTATTATGGAACACTTCTCTTGGTCCTCAGCCAACATATCATTCTGCTGATATCCTGAGAAGAGGTCTATCCACAATTTTTGCACCGCCTAAACAATCCAATACCTAATAAATTTTCCAAGGGTTCTGAATATTTTTTTTGTGATTTTCTTAAGAATGAGATAGTTAACACAACCCTGTTTGGACTGTCCCTCTTTTTGTTGAATAATATCAAGCTAGCCCATCGACTGGATTAAGGCACAAACAATCCATGCTCCAACAACTTTTCAATTTATTCTCAACTACAGTCTCAGCCGCTATGGATCTCTGAATAGGCCTCATTATAATTGAGGCATCTTCTAAAGTGTCATTTTGTTGTGGTACATTTTCTGTAAACCAATAATCATGGTCATTTTGCATGAGATAGTTGGTTTCATTTTAATAAAGCCAATAGTTCATAAAGTTGATCCACGTTCAACTCTGATAGTTGCTGAGCATATATGTAATAATTCTTTCATCTGAATCAAGTAGCCCTATTTCATTTAAATTCCCAAATCATAGCATGAACAAAGCTCTTTTATTGAAAATCATCTGATTAAATGCAACTACTTGATTTTGCTTGATTTCAATTGACGTTTTTCCCAGATTGGCTTTTAGAATACATTTATCCTTATGACCAGGAATTAGGACCCTGGGATTTACTCAAGGTTCAATTTTCAATCTTCTTGAGGGAGCCTCGGCTATCACACATACTTACTCGTGAATTTACAATTTCTGTCCAGTACAACCCACTGTCTGCATCCTAGGCAGTATGATCAAACATTTTTAGCTCAGATTAGAATCCCTTGGTTTTCACTCACATGTTTTGGTAGCGGTTGAATCTTTTTACAACTAGTTTATATCCAACTGGAATGATGCCACCTTTATACATCACGTTTATAAAGTTATTTTTCCTGTTGAGGTGAACATCCCATTTTTATAATAAGTCAATGGCAGCATCTGGCAAAAAATCATCAGAGTATTCTCCTCAAAATCACACTTTACTCCATACTTTTACATTAAGTCAGTGCTAATGAGAATATTGTAATTTTAAGTTAGGTAGAACAATTTTTGGCTTGGACATAACTAGAGATTTAAAAAGAAGGGGTAAGGAACTATAATCCCCACAGGAAGTAGAGTTAGGCTAGGCTGTCCCATACTGCTTTTAATGTGCTATATCTGGCGAAATTACTAGCCACTTTACCCGTTTGGAAGAATTAATATTGATTGGTGCGCCATTATCAATAATATCAATTACTTTTTCTTGGTTACCAAAATGTCATCATAAGTACACTGAGTATTAAGAAATATTATTTACTGAATGATAGCTGCATATGTTGCCAAATCCAGAGTGTGAATAATTTGGGCAGATATATCAGGATATGAATTCTTGAAAGTAATGATGAGCTTTAAAAAACTATTTTATCTAACCGAGGCAAGCTGACCAGGGGACAGGCATTACTGAAAGAAAGAAACAAGAATTGAAAAACTAACACTTTCTATATCATTTTCAGCAAATAATCTTCATCATCAGCGTTTTGGGCCTTTTCCAATAATTAATGAGTGTAGGATCAAGCAACCTCTGATATAATTTCTTAATAATTGCCTTTTTTTCGCATAAGTTATTATATTGATACTTAAACCTATGAACTGCTGGGAAGAATTGTAAGCAGGTTCATCAACACACAAGTCAGAAGTATCATATTCTTAGAGCTTATCTGGTGGAAATGGGCAACCTGAAAATCTAGATCGCTCCTCATCTAGACTGCAGGGCATTTTATCAACTCCTCATAGGCATCTTTTTCCTGGCTGAAGTTCACCTGATCCTTTTTTTACTCCAGAAATGAGCGGCATAATGTCCAATATTTTCACATCTGTTACAAGTGATGCATGGCATATCGCTAGGCCATTTTGGTCCAACAGGTTCTAGCCCCATTCAATTGGCAAAATCCTTTTTGGGTTCAGGGATTTTATAAAAAAATCTGAGTTAAAAGGTAGTTGTTGTTTTGCACTATTAGTTAGTTCTTAAAAAATTAGCCCAACTTTTTCATATGCTCCACAATTTGAGAAGTGGTATTATAGTTATTGAATGTCAATTCCATAGATTGGTGTAAGTCTTAATAAGGTTGGAGGGCTGCCTTCATGGCAATGTGAGCGTCAAAATTGCTCACATTATTAGCTCCCATCAAAATTTGCGCCTCTTCATAGAAACTATTGGAAAATTCTCACAAGGTCCCCTCTTTTTTGCATTGTATTTCCATGACTCTTGCTTATAGTTAGCCATTTTTAAGGGCTACCAAAATCCTTCATAATTCTTTTTTCGCCTCATTATATGACCTATTTCCCTTTCAAATGGGGTAATACCAAATTCAGACTAGCGTTATCCAAACATTTCTTAACAGTAACAGCTTTTTGGTGGTTGCTGCAACCAAACATGGTCATTTTTAAAGAATATGAAGAAAGCTGGGGCATTATCCCAATGAAATGATGGCAATTTTGAGGTGAGAGGAAATACCTAGTTTCCACAGGTTTGTTTGTAGGATGAGAAGTGCGGCTAGCCATTCTTGCGCAAGTTGGTGTGTTGTCTGGGGTCATCGCCAAAATGGCGGCATAGGCACTTGGCATATTTTGGGCAGGCTGAATGCTCTTTATATTAATTCATCTTTATATAGGTCCTGATCCCTGTCTTCAGTTTCCGCATGAATACAAATACATTGATGTTTTCCATCTCTTGTACTTTTTTAGAAGCTAGTCATGTTTCTCATATAGTAGCCAATTTTTCCCAGCTTCTGTTTGATATGCTACTTTAAACAGGAGTAGATCCTTCACAACTTTGAAATTATTTTTGCTCTAATTATGAGATTTTTCTTAATAAAACATTGTTAGCTTCTGCAACAATGTTGACTTCTTCTTTCTCCTTGTTAACATGATCAACTACTTTAGGTAAATTGGACTGACCTGCTGACATTAAGGTAGTCTGGTTCACGCTTTCCAGCTCCTTCCATAGCTGCTGGATCTCACCCTGAACTGAGGCCATGGTGTTATTATTCAAATATTTCCAAATAAACCTGTAGCGGGCACCAAGTGTAAAATTTTGGGTAGTTTACTGCACAGGTTGGTTGTAAAAATAATTAGGACACTTGTTGTATGGCAACAACTAGCAGGTTAATCACTGTAAGTGGCTTCAAATAGACTCTGGTAAACTGTCACTTGAGAAAAACACTTTAGGACCTTTGTTCCCTTAAATAAACAATTTAAAAATAATTAAAAAAATATATATCAGTTGAATTAAGGTTTTTATTAGAAAATAATAGGGTTTTCTATTGGAAAAAGGCGGACAACTTCTCAAATGAATCATTGAAAATCAACTGATTGTTCTCCCAAAACTTTGACCCTTGGATTGACTTCAAAATTTTGACAGATTCCTTCCCATTTTGTTAATCCTCAGTTGTGAATGTTTACAGCTTGACAGCCACCCAGTCAGGTCAGGAACCGCACACAGTAGTTAAAGGGGCTGTGTTGCCTGACTAAAACTACTAATTACCGCAAAACAAGCGTTAAAACGCTTCTTTAGCGTCATATAAATGACCTTAATCATTCAGCGCCTCCGCCTGAACAATCCTCCATGCCAGTCTGAATATTGGCTATCAGGCCTCATCAAAATACTTATATAACATTGTCAAAGATGATCCTCAACAAAACATTTATTAAGACCAGTTTCTATTATATCTTTTGGTTAATTTTTCTACTAATTTATTCAGAAACTATTAATAAAGATTAGGATTATTTATTAACAATCTTCAAAATGCTTAATCTTTAAGAGAGATGGATAATGTGGTCAACTAAAATCCCAACAAACTAGAAACAGTGCCATGCATTCACAAGCAATATAGAGATATACAGTATATTCTATAAAATGATCCCAGAAGATCCCAGAGATAAAGGAATTAGACTATGATGGCCCTTAAACTAAGTTGAAAACGCAAAATTGCTTTACAAGAAGTTATTGAATTGATAAAAAGCAAGTTCCATTTCAAGCACCCCAAATCTGTAAGCACTATATATAATTTCCATATTCATATCAAAGTCTTATTTCACAAAATTCTCTTTTATTAGAGTTGTTCTACTTGTTGCTAATATTGCAATTATAGTATTATTACCAAATGTCTGGACTTAGCTTTCTGATTGTCAGCAGAGCTCAAAGAGCCAATTGTGCTTAGGAATATTCATCAATATGTTTAACTTATAAGGCTTCAACAAGAATGGACATGCTTGGAACCATGTCTATGAGTCCCATGTACAGAAGAACAGAACTCTTTAGTTCACATGATTTTACATCATGTGAATAAATTAAGTATTATCTCAAATGTCTTGACCCTTTACTTTACACCACCTGAGTGAGCGGGACACCCCCTAATAGCATGATAATGTACAACTAACGGCCTTTAATATAATTTAAAAAGGGAACTGCATAATTAAAACTATATGGGAGCATCCTTGATAATAACCTTACCACAAAAACCAATTAGTTCAAATCTAATTAAGTTTGAGAATGGCATTAAAGAATCGACTTCCTTATTCAACTTTCCAAATACTTATTTTTGTAAAAGCGCTTTTTTACCAGTGACTTAAATGTTAAAGTAACTAGTGCTGACTTCTGGATATATCCAGGAGTTTTAGTAGTTTTAGATATATATACATATATATTTTTATCAGAGGTTACTTGTTTTCTGAAATGCTTAAGTTCTTACCTTAAGCTCCATAAAGTCCAGGCTTCTTATTTGTCACCTTTTGAAAAACCTTTTTATAAACTTTACAACACTTTTTCTGTCTCACATTTGACGTTTTTCCATGTCTTGAAATTCTCTTGCTCTCACACCATGTTAGTAGTTAAATCTGAGTCAATACCCTTAATCACTTTAGGGCTTAGTATCCTAACAGTTGGTGCACCATCAACTTACAATTCTCATTAATTGGAGATCTTTAGACTCTAGATTGAAATTGGCTCAATTTCATAGATTGGATAATTCTTTCTAAAGTAAGATTTTATGTCAAAGTAACCGCCTGGTTATATAGTTCCAAAACTTGTTTCTTAATCAAGACATCCCAATTGCAAGTTTTGGAGCATCCACATGACTTCATGACAGGTTTGGTTAGAAATTTTTAAACTGGGGCTAAAACTCATAAAGCTACCTCTAATTATGCATCATTTTATCCAAAATAAAAGGAATACCACGCAAAAATAAATCTAGAGTTGACATAGTCCCTCATAACTATAGAAACACTTAAAGATTCTATAATCCAAGGAGCTGCATATTTATTTACTACTCAATGGTGATGGTTCTTGCTGCTTCTATTAGAGCAGATAGTGAATCCATCATGATATCAACTATGTCCCATAAAGTAAGCAGAAGCATGGTAGTACAATCACTATTTAGAAAAGACTTACCTGTGCCAATTTTCTGCCTGCAAAAAAGCTTTTACTAAATCAGTATTATAATTTATTGTAGCAAGCAAAGATGTAACTTATAAGGCAACACGTTAACTAAAACTAAATAATCAAGAGCCTATTATATGTTAAATTAAAAGGAGCTTTTTAGAGACTATATATATTACTTGTTATCTGTAAATTTCCATATGACTAATAATACAATATATTATGATGTTCCTTAAAACTATATCAAGTGCATAAATATTGAAGAAAGACAATAGAAAAACTTTTAAACTACCAATCAGATATAATATCATCCCAATATGCTCATTAGGCATGTGCTAATCTTTGTGAGATTCTAAGAGCACATAATCTTTACCAATGTCTAAGCTCCTTACTAGAGTTAATAACAAGTCATACTGGACTAACTACATATTGTAAATATGACCAATTTTTTATTTTAGCTAACACTTTTTTAATTGATTTTAAGACTCTTTATCTGCTACATACAAAGAATATACATAACCACATTTTTGTAGAGCATATCATCATATTGGATTAAGCTTTAATAGGGCTAATTGGGGTATGCTATACATCAGGAGAAATGTATAATATTTAAAAAATTGTAAAAGTTAAAAAGATGAAAGGAGATATACACTTTTAAGTTTAGCCAAGAGTATCATTATCTAAAAAAGTAGAACTAGACCTTCTGACCTATGCTTTATTATCTACTACATAGTTTAAAATGCTACATATAATGAAAACAGGTAGAAATATACTAAGCTTCTTTAAAAATTACTGTATATAGTATATGTTCCATAATGCTTAAGCTTTTAATTTATACTATCTTGAGTAAGTTTATTTTCGATCTAACTAGCAAGGAAAGGGCATAATGACGTTTTAATATTAACATAACATGTTTATATAAGGGACATTTAATTAACCAGAAATTTCAAATGAAATAAATAAACATTCCCATATAAATAAATTGTTTACATAGCCACGTTTAATTTTTTGGTCTAAAATTAGTTCTAGATATATGATTACAAAATGAAAAGTAAAGTCTTGTTTATAGATAGCAGTAAATTTCCAGAGCTTCTCATAAGGCTATCAAAATAGATTAAAGCCTAAAGCTGCAAATGATTTTCTGATTATTTTTAATCGCCAGAATTGGGTTAATTATGTATATAAAGTAATTTTAGAAAATACTCCCATTTACTAAAGAAAGTTAATAAAACTGTAAACTACTATAGACTGTCCTAATATCTTTAGTGAAAAAATACCTCAGATTCAAAGAAAATTCCAAAAAAGTTTTGTTCAAAGCCTAAGTTTAGTTGGGATTTAATTTTTACATAATATATTTTAAAAATATGAAGCTTCAAAAATCAGTTGCATTAGCTAAGATTCAAAATTAGTGTAAATACAAAAGAATGTAAGCGCCATGTGATAGCATATAAAATGCACACCCTGCTACATATTGTTAGTCATCTGGAGATGTTGTTGCATGGAATCATAATTGTATATTTAGAACTAAAATGTAGAGCAGAAATTTATTTTTTGTGATATAGAACATTTAATTAATGGATTTTATGTAATATTTACATGTTGGAAAAATCTGGAAGGTAAGGGACAGCTATTGCACATGATTATGTCACATATGTATAGATTGGTGTATTCCCCCTTTAGGTTGGACCACTTAGTGCTAAAATAATTAAGTCACATATATAAGGGTGAAAAGCTAATAGTAAGTATTTTCCTTTTGATTTATTTTTTTGAGATTATTTACTTTTTACATTTACTATACAATGTAGAGGAATCTTGTCAAAAGTCTAAATATATAAAAAGACATTAAGTACATAAGGAGCAATTATTTTATGAAGTAATATTTTTATTGTTACTTAAGAGGATATTTATCATTCAGGAATTTGGGTAGAGAAAATAGTAAATATCTTTAAAATAGATAAAAAGTAACTTAGTATATCTAATTATTTTTATATTTGAGCCTACTTGTTGCAAAATTTTTTACTAAAGATATCAAATTTGGATTAAGAACATGTTAGCTAAAAACAATTATAAAAAGTGTCACTTTTCACTTTTATAGCTATGATTTTTAAACACTTATTTATAAAAAGATTAACAGTAAAAGTATATGAAATGAGGACAAGCCTATTAATGATATAACATCTACCTTGATTGTAAAAGTGGCTAAGACAAATTTAAATATTATAATTTTTAAGAAATCTTAGTATCTAGATTTTGCATACTATAAGAATAGAAACATTGTTACATAGCCTGATTAGCAGGCATCTTCAATGTAAGCTACCTAACTATAAGCTCTTAGACTTATTTTATATGAGGTCTGTATGCTAAGCCCAATGTTTGAATACTGAGAGCGCCTATGATTAAAATCTACATTACCATATGTTAATACAACAAGGTTAGCGCGTCCTGTCAAACTTTCAAGCATATTTGGTTGAGTGGGTTTGTTTTGAGAGCTCGTTAAAGTGTGCAAAGTTTTCTTTTTGTTACAATAGAAAAAGAAATATATAGGTCAGCCATTCAATTTATTTTTATAGATGAAAAAACCTGTCAAAAATTGATGAAAAGTAAAAATATGTTTATAATGACCAATCGCCTTTGATGACTACCATCAAGTATTGGGTTAACATTTTTAATTGTGGATGAACATCCATCTTTGATGAAGACCACCCGGGCCATCCAAGTGAAGTGACTACAGAGGATATGGTTAACAAAATCCCTGATATTGTACTATCAGTCAGCTGGGTAAAAATTAGTGAGATTGCTGACAGTGTAAACATATCAATTGGATCTTTAAAAAATATCCTTCAAAAAAATAGGCATGATAAAGATATTGATGAGATGGGTGCTGCATTTGCTAACACTTGACTAATGAAGGAACTATGTGAAAACTTCAAAGCAGCGTTTGGTCATGTTTAAGCATAATTCAAGTAAGTTTATGAGGCTATATGTGAATGTTGATGAGACGTGGGTTCATCACCACACGCCAGAAATGAAAGATCAGTCGGCACAATGAGTTTTTCTTGGAAAACGTGCACTAAAGAAGACGAAGATGATTCAATTGGCTGCAAGGGTGATAGCCACCATTTTTTGGATATTACATGAGATATTGTTAATATACAATTTAGAAAAAGGAAGGCCAATTACAGGACAGTAATATGCTGATTTACTGGGCAGATTCAACACTCAGGTAAAGAAAAAATAGCCCTATTTGTGAAGAAAAAAGTATCTTTCATCATCATAATGCACTAGCTCACTCATCTACATTCGCCGCAGCATAAATTAATAGAATTATCAAATGAATTGCTGCCCTATCTATTATATTCTCTGGATTTGGCCTTAGTGATTTCTTTTTGTTTCCAAATAATAAAGTTTGACTGGCGGGAAGCAAATTTGCAAATAATGAGGAGGTGTCTTTATAACTGAGGCCTATTTTGCAAAATATGAAGAAATCTTATCTTTATGATTGCTTAAAGAAGTTTAAAAATCGCTGGTATAAGTGCCTAGAACTGAAAGGGGATTATATTATGATATAATTTTTAATTTGCGTTTTCTTTCCTAACGTGGGTACTTACTAAGATGCCCTCATAGCTAACTAAACGTTTAACTTATCTTATTAATATTCTACCTATACATCAATATTTAGAATTGTTTAAGTCTCTTTTTTTTAGTACTAGATATTGTTTAAGTCTCTTTATGTTCAAAATCCAATGGTTTTATCATCACTTGATATATTAAGGTTAGGTCCTTCAGCTGTTTAAGGGAGCTTGCAATAAACTAATATTTATACATATATATTTAAAAGTACATAATAATTCCTCTATTAAGCTTATGGTATTTTAACAGTACCTTACCTTAAAAGAGTAATTCATCACGTTTTATAATCTTAATGTAAGTAAATTTGGTTACAAAAACTATATAAGGTCTAAATATACTAATTTTTTTTTACAATTTTTGGGAGGTGATGCTGCATTTTTTATAAGAACAGAATTTAACACAGTTTCTTCTTGAGTAGCATCAGTGTCATACTGTAATCTTTAATTTTAATAACATTTATTTGAGATATTTATTTGTATTAATTTCTTTGGGTATATAACATTAGAGCTCAGAGTCTATTTAAACATTAGTCTAGAACATGTAAGATATTAGTGGTGAATTTTAAATTATTTTTTTTCTATAAAAACCGTGATTGAGATGTAAAAGAAGAAGTATTTGAAATAGGCTATTTTGAAACCCATTTTTACATTGACATAATCAACAATGGGGGGCAAATTCAGTAGAAACCAATAACCTGACTAAACTAAAAACTCTGGTTGATACATGATAATATAAGCTGTAGAGTATTTGAATATATTGAATAATCATTATAACATCAATTTTCATATAAGATTTACTATCATACAAAACAAGAAAAAGAAATTCTTCTAAAAAAGAAAGTTCTATAAGTTCATCATCTAGTATGTGATAGAAGAGGAGTTAGTTAAACTCTTTCACTTTTTAGATTTTACAATACTACCAACAAAACAGCTTTAATTTGTGTGAAGTTTCTTCACCACAAATAATGAACTCTCTTGGCAGTGAAGGTTTTTAATTTGCAAATTTTTTGCAAATAATTTCTTAGAGTTTTCTTGCTAAGCTCATAATCTTGAAATATCTACATTATTGTAAATACTATTTTGTATTGTTGTAAGATAGCCTAAATTTATATAGGCACTACATAGCTATATCACAATATAATTAGGTGATTTTTTGGCTAAAAGCAACCTTTTTATAGAAGTAATTACAAATTAATTTCAGGAAATCTTTACTGTTACACTGACTTAATGCAAATAAGCTCTATACTCTAAGAACTTGCGCACATTCTAAGGCCATAAACTCAAACAGCTGAAATGTTTTAGGTATATTCTAATATAACTTAGCAAATATTATATATATCCCTGTACAAATTAATTTTAGTGCTCTATGTAATCTACTTATGCTTTCTTAATCTTACTTTGCAGACTAAAGGACTTTACTTTTTCTGAATATGATATTTATATTTACAAAAATGTATCACATATAACTAATAATGGATATAGACCATTCTGGCTGTGTCAACCTTATGTTTTTAATACTTTTTATATATGATATTTTTGAACCTAGTTTTTACCTTACTTTTATCTTTGCACTATAACTGCATTATTTGGAATTGATAAAATGTCATATCATTTTTTATATTTAGAATTAGACCTTTTATGCATTTAACATTAACTTTTATGCCCTCCACAACCTTAAAAGCCTTCTAGAGGCATCTCTAGACTTTATTGAAAATTTCCTTAATCTTTTGCTGAAAAAGATGTCTAATATGAATATAATACATAAAGATTTTAGCCAATAAATAGATTGAATGTTAGATGTCAGTGTCAAAGTGGCATATTTTATACACAAAAAGCCTATAATTATGATCAAGTTCATGTTTTATGTTGTGAGCTGATAGGGCAGCGAGTTAGCATCTAGTTAGCAGGCAAAATTCTATCAGTTTGACCATCTGACTTAGATCATTAGTTTGAGGACATATATGTTTTTTGTTAGATAGAAGACTTATAATAAACAGAAGTTAAAAGGGGGATGACTATTGTAAATAAACATATTGTAAATCTCATGTCTAGTGAAATTAAATTATGAAACCTCAGAAGTCTCCTGGATGTTTTTACTTTAGGAAAGAAAGAACCATCATAATTGCTGTTGCCTTCTACACCCCCAATATTCTATTAAACTTTAGATTATAGGAAGCCTGGTTTTGAGCTCAACAATAACTATTTATAAGGCTAGAAAAAATTTATTAGGATTCTTTATTCTTAAAGTTATGAACAAGTTTATATGACAAACACATGTCAAGCTTTAACCCAGTTCTTCTCAAACATCCTAGGATCTTATATTTATATATAGAATGAAGAAATGAGCTCTTGTTTTTTTAAATACCTGGGAAGCCTATGATGATTAATACAGTAAGATCCTATTTATTTATATTGCATTAGCATTAAGGAATATATAGATTGAACAAACGTAGACTGTGTTATTCTCTATATGCATTAATTATGATTATTGTTGGGGGATTTCTTTACAAGATCATCTTTTTACAAGAAATCATACTTTATCAGTTATGGATCTTGCTGTTTTCAATGAACTCAGAGTCTCAACATAGCATGTTGATTTAAATAACATTTTAAACAATTTGTAGATGATCAATATCTCTCTTGCAAAAATTAACTGATAATTGCAATATAGTATTGGGTATTTTGTTAGGTACATAAATCTTGTTATATACTTGAAGCTGTATTTTTATCATAATAGTACCAGAAAGCTGCCTTTGGTTCATGTGACATAATTATTGATATGACCTAACTTATACCATGTTCATGACTTATTACAATTGGCTCTAGCATATAGAAGCTAGTGTTGACACCAATCATAGCTGACAATATTTTAAGATATTTGTTCCATAGGAAGTGTTATTCTTGTAAGGTAATATCAATCTTCTGGCAAATGTCATCAATAAGTATTTAATACTCAACGTATGGTTATTAGAAGTTCCAATGTATTTCATATAATGGGTGAGCAATATTAACATTGTATTCTTGACAACAAAAAAGAGGTAAAATGCTAATAATAAAAAAAGGTATCTCAATTATCAACATAGTCACACTGCTGTCCAGTCTCAGGATTCTAATTCCAACTTGCTTAACAGTCTTAGTGCTAGCAATATTTATACCATTTTTCTGTGATTTGAGTTAGGTTACTTAGTGAAAAGCCATGTTACTTAGGCTCTAATGGAGTTCATCATGTATTTGGCCATATGCAACTTTCCATAAACCATCATTACCACAAATTTTCTTCAGCTTCAGTAGGTCTTGTTAAGTGATGGGTCTCCCAATGACCATAAATGTTTATTACTTAACTTTAAATAAAAAATTGTGTCAAATGCCCACAGGGGTGTCAGAATCCAGCAAGGATTATACTCGCTGGTGCTATGTGCCGCTGTATCCCACAATGAAATACATAAAATAAATGATAAACTCCTAAGAAAACTAAGTTTTTAACTTTTTGTTTTATTTATGTGGGGCAAACCAGAAAAAGCTCCCCTATTTGATACTAGTATTATA
>JAKSZP010000519.1:0-65585 GCA_022478985.1 Massospora cicadina | reverse complement strand
TTTTTGTGTTTACTTTAGGAAGTGTCCGTCCCCTGGTCAGCCTTCCCCGCAATAAATTTAAAATTTAAACAACATTTGTTATTGTTATATTAGAGATGTTGACCTCGCATTGGATGTCTTTTTGTACCTCTATGAGTCATGGCAGTGAGGGTGACATCCTCAGAGAATTCAACTCAATAAGAGTGCTATATTTTAGTTATAGTGTTTATAGGGCTTCTCTGTGATCAATATTTGGCAGATTTTCTTGTAATGATGCTGGATAGGATCAAGGTTATATTAAAGAGGATAGGGCTTACATAGTCCACTAGCCAGAGCCTTGTCTGACAGAACTGCCACCTTAAAGCATGTTGGCACCAGCTTTTATGGATTAAAGTGATGAAAATTAAAATGAGCAACCATTTCAGGTGAGTAACAACCCATAAACAGCATCAGGAATGATAAGGATAGAGCCAGACACTAGATTTGTTTATTTGACAGGTTAAAATAGCACTATGGGCCGCGCGTTCCAGGAAATGTAAAAACATTGCTAATAATAGATACTGGGGTAATTTTTGATAGATAAAAAATTAAATTTTTGGCTTGTTTTTATTAAAAAAGAAAATTAGATAATGAATAGACTAACAGCAGAGCCTGCTGGACCTGTTGTCTTACAAACATAATAGAGTTTATTTATGGTATACAATTGGTCAATCAATCCCTAGTAAAACGTGATCCAATAACTTCACACTAAAAAGCAATTTTAATAACTTTTAGGGTAAAGTATGCGAGTTAAGATCACTATTACTATAATTTGGCTTACTAAGTGATTTTGTTAAGAATTTTAAGAAACAAATTAAGTCTATGTAGCCATATGAGCCATTTGGAAGGATGGGATGGAAACAATCAAGGGAAGATATTTTAGGCGAAATTTATAATTAAATTGATTGGGTTCAAAGACTTGACCTATTGGAGATGGCTTTTCCTAATTAACTGAGAGTCAGATGTGATAGGGAAGATGTTCAAGATCAACTTGTCTTTTTTGAATCGTTAGCATTTTAAATAGGTCTCATAGAAATACTCAAACCTATTTCCTGACCTTTGTAATGTTGTAGGAAAAGAGAACTTGGTACCTGGTGCTGAAACCCTGTCATCTACCACCTCCCTGAACACCCCCTAATTTTTCCCAACAATCCAATAGTATTATGAATAACAAAAAGAGGTGAAACCTTCAGAGGGTAGGTTGTGACCCACCTTTTATCTACTACTAGGGCCTAATCGCCCTTACTAGTAAGAGGAACAGCCGCTTCTTAAGGCCCTTCTGAGGCCTATGAAGGAACCCTTATCTGTTCAGGCGTAGAGTTTGCTCTTCAGGACCAACATTATCTTTTCTTTATTAACAAGGTAATATCCATTACTAGGAACATGTTCAAGCATGGTTATTGTGGTCATTTATATCTTTTTGATAAGAAGGGCGGAAATCTTCTTGATGGATGTGGTTATCAGGATGGGATACATGGAATGTTTGCACCAACGCCTAAAATTAATGAATACCTATCACGTAGCCAGCTATTCTAATAAGGAGGGAACCTCTTCCAAACAACCAGGTACTGTATAAAGCTACGGGATCACCGTGATGCCAAGATGTCTTCAACCTCAGACTTCTGGGAGTCATCTACTAATGTTGGCTCAAGTTTGGAAGGTACTTCACCCTTAAAAGGAGACAGAAGCAATGCATGAAAAACGTTATGCTAATTATTAGGAAGGCAGCGTCAATTAGAAAATCAAAATTTCCAAAATCCTCCTCAACTAGATGAGGGCCTTACCATTTACTTTAAGAATACCAAGTTGGCGTCTTCTTGATCTTGTGGAATTTATCGAACATGATCAGGGAGCCCACCTTAAACTCATGGGAAAAAATCTCTTGAAATCTGCAAACTCCATATAGACACTAGTGGCCCTTTATAAGATGCTCATGAACCAGTGTTTGGGTATCATGGATCTACTTCAGGTGATCCTCAGAAGCAGAAACTTCAGTGCTAAAGTGAGAAACAACTTGGAATGAGGAGTTTTACCTTAAGTTAACTTAAAATGGGTAAACAACGGTGAATAAGTTTTGCATTCTTTTATTTAAACTGCGCTATGATATAAACAGTTAGAGAGTCCTGATTGGAAGAGATATAGAAACTAAGGTCAGGGGTGGAAGGCGAGTTGGTAGGGCATACAGCTACCAACCTGAAGGTTGCGGGTATAATTCCCGCCCTTTGCACATCAATTGGGGTGCCAGCTGAAGGAAGCTATTGGCAGTTAGTAGTTATAATAACACGAAAATTTTACCCATGACATAACCAGAAAAATCTGAGTCCCGATCTAGAGGTGAAAAAAAACTTTTTCTACGACAGAGTTGACCCTGATCAGGTTTCATGTTGATACTTTCTTTCTCTATTTCAGTAATGTCCATCCACTGGTCAGCTTGCCTCAAATAAATAAAAAAGAAGCAAAGGTCTTGAGCCATGACCTTTTTGACTTTTCTGTATGACAAATAGACTATGGATGATATGCATTATAGTGAAATGGATGGATTTTAAGGATCATAAGTAACGCTCTCCAGAAACAAGCTGTCTTCTGGGCTCTAATCACTAATTAGTTCTATAAGTAGGCCTAACATAGCAAATACATGATTTACAAAGAGCCTGGCGGTCTCCTACTAAGAATTATTCAAATGACAGGTGTGAACAGGGAAAATTTGGTAAATTGATCTACTACAACCATGATAACATAAACCCCCTAGAATTAAGGTGTTTAAAAATATAGTCAATTGATATAGAGTTCCACGGCTCTTAAAATTGTTAGTATGGATATAATAACTTCTCTTAAATGACCTGTCCAATTTTTCCTGAAAAAAGGTCACACAATTTGCGATACAGTTGAATATCCTTTGAGATACCTGGCTGTTGAAAGACCATTTCACAAAAAATACGTATTGCCTATATAAATACTGCAGGAGGGCTGAGATTTTTGTAATTTATCTTATCATGAAGAAGTGAAAGCACTCAACTTTATCTAGACTAGAGTCACCCCAATAGAAGCATAATATGTTCATTTGTGAGATGAGGTTTCCATTTGCTCATATAGTTCCAGTCCTTATGTACAAGGTTTTTTGGCTACCAACAACTAGGAAACCAAAGGTATCTCAGAAGCACAGTCCTCACTGGTACCCACCAGGGATATAGTTAAATTTTGGAGATTTTATAACAATGATAAGCTCTTGAAACTCTATATTGTTGTGACTTAGGGAGAATTTATGACTCAAAATGTCATGGAGAACAATTAGAGATCCATTTAGTTACTTTTATGAATTTGAGAGTACAAAAATAAAAATAGTTTCAGGCCTTATAGTGAGCCAATTTCAGTGGTTTCCTAATTATATGAGTGACAAATGTTCCATTCTGATAACAGCTTCTTGTTGTGCCCCTGAACAAGATATCGCCAATGGGTGAGTGACCATGCCACTGCAGCAAGCTCCTTATCATAGATTGCCCATGATTGCTATAAGGATTTTTTGCATTAATAGTAAGCAACAGGATGCTCCAGCATTTTTTGGTCCTGGAGTAACACCTCCCCACCGCTGCTTCAGAGGCATCACATGACACCTTAATGCGCTTATATGTGCCAGAATGCGTGAGAACAGGAGTGGAGACAAATATTATCTGATGGTATCAAATGCTTGCTGACAATAATCTGTCCAATTTAAAAGGACGTTTCTCACCATCAAGGAATAATAAGTGCCACTAACTGAGATGATGGTGAGTAACTTTTATAAACTGTTAACTGTTCCCAAAATGCTGCAAAGTTTTTTCTGAGTTGAGAGGGTGGTCCAAGAAATGATAGATTGAAGTTTGCAAGGAGAGATTGAATATCCTTCATTTAAAACATGTTACCCAAAAAAGTCTTCCGCTTTATTACTTAAATTTTATGGGCTAACATAAAAATACGCTTTTTTAAGAGCAACCAACACTGCTTCAAGATCATTTGCATACTGAACATATTTTGCATATGAACCATGATATCATTGATATAGGGTACCGCGCAAGTGAAGCAGAAGATTGCCCAAAACATCATCAATAATTTGTGGAACGTCGCATATGAATTTTGAGACTGAAATGTATTACCTTAAGCTAGAATATACCATATTTGTGCAGATTTCCATAATCCAATCATGGCACTCCGTCACCCTTATTTGGTTAAATGCATTCATCAGGTCAAATTTAGAAAATTCCTGTACTTGGCAAGCTACAGACTTCTGGTTTGATCCAAAGTCAGGGGACAGTGGTCATTCACAGTGATGTTGTTTAAATGGCCATAGTCCACACATGCTCATAAGGTTCCAAGATCCTTGTTGAATCTTGGCGATTCCATATGTACCCGCTGAAGGGTATTTTGTGCAGAGTTTTGGCCATTGAACAATTAGAATGGATGATAAGATGATCACCCATTCCTCAATACACTTGTTAACAATTGATATATAATAAAATGTGAGCAATTCCCCCTAAACAATTCTTTTTATTTTAATATAATAAATTGGCGGATCTTCCTCTAGTATGCTTCCTCTTTTGTCTTCTTCTCTCTTCTTTTCTACGCCTCCTAAAAAACCTTCTTCTCCAGTCTCCTTGTTTCACTGATATCCCAGCGACCTCAGTTGGTACCAACCCTTTTGTTTAGTTATTCATTTCGCCTCTTCTCATTGGTTTCAGTTTGTTGTTCTTCAATTCTTTATTGTCCTAATTCGAGGCAATCCAATTTATTGGCTGTCAAATGTCAACCTCGCCCTATCACCTTATTTTGAAGGCAATCCAATACAACACATTATAACCATTATCGCCTCATCCAAAGGTGATCAATTACTTATAGCTCTGAAACATCCTTGGTGGATCCTGTCCATTGAACCTTCAGCAGAATTCCTCCAATGATTTTCTTGGTCATAATAGTGGTTTGTTGTCCAGTCATATAGATTCACAACATTACCCCCCTTTGACTGGATGATAAGCTGTACATCTCTTTTTCCTACAATGCCATGCAAACCATTCCACGCGAACAGCAGCGAGTCCAGAATTCACTTTTCTCTAACATCTGTGGCTTGTGCAGAGTTACCTGACCCAGGCCATATCCTTCTTCCCTGGTTCCCTTTTCCCCCAGCTGATTAGGATGAGGCTGACGTGGACCTCACAACTGTGCTAACTAGAAAGAGATTCTTCCCAAATTTGTCGGCCATTTGGCTTACTGGCGCGCCCCTTTGGGACATCGTGGCCCAGCTACGCTGAGGAGGGGGAGGACCTGAGGGCCTTCATATAACGAAGTGGCCAGCTCCTGGCGAGCAGCTTTAGTCACCTAGTTCTTCTGTCTCCTGCCAAGCCCCATCCCACGGCTCTTTCTGTTCAGCGGATGCTGTGCTTTGTGCAGTGGGTAATAGTCTGCTGGTCAGGGTCCTTTCCCCACGCTCCTACCCACTTCTGGTCCTTGGGGTAAACTTCTGCAACAACTGATTAGCTCACCTTCGCTCTGGGGTCACCGCAGCATTCACCGCCCTCAGTGTCAACGATCCATTGCAGTACCTCCCCATCATGGCGCTCTTAGGTAACTTGATTTTGCATCCTGCAACTGCTTTAGGTTCAGGAATAGATCAGCAGCAGACAGCCCTCAAGTGGGCTCAGCGAGTGGCATTCACCACAACTGCACCTTTTCTAATAGCATATCTGAGCATGGAGGACTTCATTGTAGTTTGCCTGGCACTGGGTGAAGCCTTTTCCCCTCAAGATGGCACTCACCTGCTTACTCGCCAGCCCTTATGACTCTGGACCCCTCTGTTGGCATACTTGTTGATTTACCGGGATTATCAATATATGTGGCTGTAAGCTTTGCTCCTCGTGGGGCAGAAACAGTTTTGACTTGCTAAACTAGCCAAACTCTCACCACTTCGCCTGTTACCCTGGAATCCCAGTTCATCCTCCTCTTCTAGTCCCGTCGCACTGGCCTCCCCTCTTCAGACTAGTGCAGTAGCCCCAGAGTGGACGCCAGCCCCCTCACCCTTACCTCAGCAGCCTTCGCCTCCACCCCCAACCCCAGATGAGCCCATAGCAACTATGGCACACTCAAAGCAGTGGAAGAAGAAACAAAGGTCCCATCAATCAAAACAAAAGGAACACTTCAAGAAGCCGAAAAAAGACAGGAAGACGAAGACAACAAAGCGAAAGCCCTCAAGGAACAACCCCAATTAAAACTAATAAAACTGTTAGCAGCTACATATTATGTTTGTTTGTTTGTTTGTTTTCATTTAAGAGTAGCTATATTACTGCTTATATGACCAAAGGAATTTTGCGTGCACCCAATTTATAATCCAGCTGCTTGTAGGATCCTTGATAGTATAAGTGTCAACTCCCATTTTTTTCTATTATCTCAAATGGCCCAATTAAATGTTTGTAAGCTTGTGCTTCCACCCAAACCCGTGCTGATCATGGAATAGCACCATATCTCCATCTTGGAACTGTGCTAGGCCACTTCGCCGTACCTGGTCAGCAGCCTGGTTTCTGATTTTCTTGACCAAGCTGAATTAGTATGCTTCAGTTTGTAACTTAATCAGCGTATTTGTAAGGGTGAAAAATATCATTGCGGATCCAATCTACCAGTTTCCTCTACACAGGTGTATAGCAGCGCAGGAAGAGCGGGGTGCCGCCCATAAAGCAATTGGAAGGGGCTCTCCCTGTGGCAGAATGATAACTTATATTCTAGGCGAACACCGTGGTATAAAGGAGGGTACTCCAATCTGAGGGTCTATCTGTAACCATCTATGGAGTATATTCACCAGATTCCCATTAACCCGTTCAAACATTCCCTTGGACTCAGGGTGATATGGGGTTGTTAGGACCCCATGGATGGCCATTAATTCATTAAGCTTGGGTAAAATGTGAGAGGTGAAGTTGGTTCCATTGTCAGTAAGGATAAACTGTGAGCAGCCATGACACTGTATGATGCATTCCATTATGAACTTAGCCACAGTAACTGGCCCCAGATCCTTAATGGCTCATGCCTCAACACACCTGGTCAAGTGGTCAATGGCCATCAGGATATACCTAGACCAGTTAGCTCCGGCAAGCAGAGGTCCCACAACATCAATAGAGACTGTATGCCAAGTGAAGCGAGGTTTCACCAACTGGTATGAAGTCTTCTGGTGGAACAGCTTCTCCATCTGGCACTGGTGGCAGCAAGACAGGGTCTCAAGCACATCAAATTGCATGCTTTCTCAATAATACCATGGCCTTAACAATTCAAGAGTTTTCTGGACTCCGCCATGGCCAACTGGTTAGTGTGCACTCATGTTAATATTTGAGCGGGTGGAAGGTCTTGGGATATTTATGTTAGCGTCCCCACTATGCTTATACAATTCCCTATTTCTTGGAACGTATTGGTCCTGAGTCCATCCAGTAATTTGATAATTTGAGGCGGTTCATCATCATACTTCCCGCTGGCATTTTGTCAAACATTATATCGCTTAAATCCACTTTAACTGCAATCATCAGCAATCTTAATAAGAAATTGGCGTTTTGGTGTTTTGCTCCTGGTTGGTGAAGAATCTCAAAGTCATAAGCTTGCAGCTTAAGAGCCCATCGGGATAGCCGCCCCTCAGGATCTCTTAAATTCTGCAACCAGCGCAACAATGCATGATCCATCATGACTTTAAACTTTACTACATGCAAGTAGACTTGAAACTGTTTATATGCATAGATCACCGCTAAGCACTCTCACTCGGTTATGGTGTAATTTCGTTCGTGGCAATTCAAGCTAAAGCTACAGTACATCATGGGGTGCTCTTCTACCTCATTTTCCTTCTGAGATATTACTGTCCCAACAGCGGAAAGTGACGCATCTTTTTGCACTATAAATTCCTTATCAAAATTAGGGTAGTGCAACACAGGCACACTAACTAACGCCGTTTGAATTGTATTGAAGGCTCATTGACATTATTCTGTCCATTCGAACATGGCGTCTTGCTTTAGTAGCTCAAATAGAGGACCTCCGATGCAACTGAAATTAGTATGAATTGTCAGTAATAACTCACCATCCCCAAAAACACCTGAATGTCCAGCCTATTAACTGGCTTAGTCATCTTCTGGATAGCTTCTACCTTGGCTGGTTGAGGTCTTAGCCCAGTCGCATTCACCAAAAACCCAAGGTACTCAAGCTGATCCTTGAAGAAGTGGCATTTATGAGGCTTGATTGAAATATTGGCCTCAGCCAGCTGGCGAAATACCTCTTCCAAATGGGTAAGATGCTCATTTAATGTTCGAGAGAAGATGTTAATATTGTCAAGATACACAAGAACACATGAAAGCTTCAGATCACCCAGTATGGTGTCTATTGCTCATTGAAACGTAGCCAGGGTATTACATAGCCCTTGCGGCATGTGAGTTAGTTGGAAAAGCCCTTTTAATGTGATTACAGCACATTTTCTTGTTCTGCTAAGGAAACTCAATTTGCCAATAACTGGATATCAAATCCATCACTGAGAAGTAGGGGCTCCACCTAACCAATCCAGTGCATCATCAATCCGTGGTAGAGGGTATGAATCTTTTTTGGTGATACTATTGAGCTTCCAGTAGTCAATTACTATGTGGTTAGTGCTATACTTCTTTTTAACAATTAGGACAGGCGAAGCCCATGGACTCTTAGATTGTTTGAGCATTCCCTGCTCTAGAAGCTTTTAAATCTCCTCAGTGATGAGATCTTCAGCTGCCCATGATTGACAGATTGGCTGAGACCTGATGGGGGGATGATCCCCAGTGTCTAGTCAATGAACAACCCCCAAAGCGCACCCCAAAGCATGATCAACTTTAAAAATCTCTTTATATTTTTGAAATAAAGCTTCCACCCGCTCCTTCTAATCTTCTGAAAACCCAGATAAATTCTCCCACGGTACAACTACCATTGCGCCAAGATGCAGTTCAATGGGCAGACCAGATGTATCCAGATAACTGAACTAATGAACTTGGTTGATCTCCTCAACCAGGTTCAGATGTAGATATGCTATAATCTGATGTCAGCGGATTTAAATTGGTCTGTTCTGAAGATTTGCTATTTAAACCTTGATTTATCCATGGCCTGGAAGTATGATGCCTGGAGCCACATGGGGTATAAGCTGGGATTGCTGTTAAGGCCAATGATCTCTCCGTAAAGCCCAGCTGGCACTTCCACTTCTAACTCAGTGTCTATTATTACTTGATGTCCAGAGGGAATGGATATAGCTCCAGCTGCTCTAAGCGGTAGCCCTTGGTATTCGTATATCTGATGAGCGAGGACCCAAGTTTTCCCTTTTAATCGATGATAGTGCACTGGGATCACCCCATTGCTGTAGGCAAGGTTGATCTGTCCCATATGCACTGAGCTCTTTGGACTCTGCTAGAGGTAAAATAAATAGGGATCCGCTGTCCCAAAATGGCTATGATCTCTTTCATCAT
Organism: Massospora cicadina; assembly: GCA_022478985.1. Lineage (NCBI taxonomy): Eukaryota > Fungi > Entomophthoromycota > Entomophthoromycetes > Entomophthorales > Entomophthoraceae > Massospora > Massospora cicadina. Next base: position 56,100 of record JAKSZP010000519.1, on the reverse strand, counting down.
GTCAAATACAGCCCCATAGTGTTGCATAAATGCAGTTTTAATCAATAGATTGTAGTTACTATTTGGTAATACCACTGCCGGAGCTACCACAACAATTGATCTGAACTGCAAGGGAAGCGCACTATATGCTCCCTCAGAAATTTTGGTTTCAGTTTCAGCAATCCCATACACCATCCAGTAGTCTATGTCTGGTTTTAAGGACATCTTCGCCACTAATTTAGTGGAGAAAATATTAGCAAGGGCGCCCGTGTCAATTAATGCATGTACCTGAGTTTTAGCTGCCACAATGTCACAGTAAGTGCATTCTGAGTAAGATGAATGCCGACTATTTACTACGTGTACGCTCAATGGTTCATGTTTTCCCAGAAAACTCATAATACTCGCACCAATTTTAGTGTATTGGGCTACATTAGCGTCCACTGAAAGGCGACATCTACTCCTCTCAGGGACAGGGCATCTGCGAACAGTTCTAACTGATCTGACGGAATTTGGCTGAAAATTTGACAAGCATAAAGCTTCACTCGATCTGAAGAGTCTTCATCCACCATTTCTTCAACGTGCGCTTAGGTCAGCGGATTTACTCTCCCAGCTGGCTGTTGGTAGAGGAATGTATCATCATACTGAGAAGCTTTTGCCATATTTAACACAGTAGATTCAGGTGGGACGTTTGAGTTTAAGGTAGCGGAAGTAGAGAGTCCATTTTCTACTCCGCTCTGACTTTTCCCTGATAGCCCTGATCCCGTTGTAGGGAGGGATCCGTTGATTATCATACCATCGTCCCATGAGCCCAGCTTAACCACAATTAGAACAACTTACTCTATAGGGCCTATTGCTGTGTTTAGTATAAGTTGGTCCGCTTGATAGATGGTTCTGAAATGAATTGATGTAACCAGACCCCCCTCGGTAAAATTACCACTGCTGATCAGTGTAGTTAGGACTAGAATGGTAGTTAGTCAGATGTTGATTGGTAGTTAAGGAATGCCCATTGGTTTTGTGGAGAATATCCTAACAGAATCCTCACTGACCAGTTAACTCCCCCCACATGATTAAGGTTGACAACTGCGACAGTGTGAGTTTGCTTAGTATTGGGTGGAGGGAAAGTTACAGCTAAGTGACGTAAAAACTGAACAAGTTTAAGAAGAGGTACATCGTACTCTAACAATGGGGCCATGACATTGTAAAGTTCAGGGTATAGCTTCACCGCTGAGGCTATTATGATGTTCAAATCAACTTCAGATAAAATCCCTGCCCCAATCAGCACGTGTGCTTCTGTCATAAATTGGTCAGCAAATGCTGTGAGGGAGAGAGAGAGAGAGAGAGAGAGAGAGAGAGAGAGAGAGAGAGAGAGAGAGAGAGAGAGAGAGAGAGAGAGAGAGAGAGAGAGAGAGAGAGAGAGAGAGAGAGAGAGAGAGAGAGAGAGAGAGAGAGAGAGAGAGAGAGAGAGAGAGAGAGAGAGTCTCATTTTGCTGAAACCTGATGGCCAAGAACTCATCTTTTTACTGTGACATTTTCATGGTTACGCCAAACAACCACAGCACCATCTCCTTAACTTCATGGTATGAAACAGAACTAGCTGAGAAGTAAAAAACGACTTGATCAGCACTCCTGACATCCAAAGAGGAGAGCAATAGTTTCGCCCTCCACTGATCCAAAGTACCTTCAGTTGCAAACTCAAATCAGCGAAAGAACCCATGAATATTTCCTTCAAGATCAATTGGTGGCAACTTATCAGTGTAAACCTTCTAAAGCAACTCATCTTGCCTTTTGAGCAGGGTATCTGACGCGAGTCTTAGCTCCTGATATGCAACAGGCCCAGCATGTCATGCAGATTCCTTATCAAAACAACCTGGATGCGATATAGCTGGCAGCTGAGTTTTCATTGTATTGTTATTGGTCAATGGGCCCCCTGTAGATGAGCACCACTGTTGAACCTCAGCGATTCTGTATGTACCTGCTGAAGGGCATTTTGTGCAGGGTTTTGGCCATTGAACAATTAAATGGATGATATGATCACCCATTCCTCGATACACTTGTAAACAATTAATATATAATAAATGTGAGCAATTTCCCCCAAACACTTCTCTTTATTTTAATATAACAAATCAGCGGATCTTCCTCTAGTCCGCTCCCTCTTTTGTCTTCTTCTCTCTTCTTTTCTACGCCTCCTAAAAAACCTTCTCCTCCAGTCTCCTTGTTTCACTGATATCCCAGCGACCTCAGTTGGTACTGACCTTTTTACTTAGTTACACATTTCGCCATCTTCTCATTGGTTTTGGTTTGTTGTTCTTCAATTCATTGTTTCCCTGATTTGAGGCGATCCAATTTATCAACTGTCATATGTTGACCTCGCCCTATTGCCTTATTTTGAAGGCAATCTGATATGACCTTTATACCCATTATCGCCTCATCCAAAGGCGATCAATTACTTATAGCTCTGAAAACATCCTCGCAGGATCCTGTCCTTTAACCTTCAGCAGAATTCCTCCAAAGATTCGCTTGGTCATAATAGTGGCTTGTCGTCCAGTCATATAGATTTGCAACAATCCTTATGTGCAAAAGATCTGAATGAAGCAAGGTGAGATGATCTGTTAAAGATTTAAAACTTTTGGAGCAAATCTTCTAGCCAAAAATCCATACTTTATCCTCCTAATTATAATAATAATACAGCGTTTAGTTATTGTTAATCAAATCCACCACAAAATAGAAAGCTGATACATACTCTGTGTGTTGTAAGCATTTAGCTTTCTCCATATTGAAGTTAATCTCATAAGAGAGCAACTCAGAAGGGAAGTCATGTTGTAAAATAATAAGATAAGGGGTTGCGGAGATGGAACCCAACACTTTTGCTAGGATTAAGGTATCAATAAGAGGAAAACCTCAAGAATGCGGCTAACCACATAAGACAAGAGGTTGAACTCCAGGTTAAAATTCACCTGTCTGTAATTTCACCAATTACAAAACGAATTACCAGTAAAGAAAACCTGGTTTTGGGGTAAAATGGTCACAGAAACAAGATTTTTGCATTGAAAAAGGAATGTAATGTCTCACCTCATAGTATGACATTGGATTGGAAGAAGTCCTCTAAAAAGATGACCCTTTTTAAAGATTCAGGTCTAAATCTTGATCCAACTTTAAAATCATAGAATATCTGGATGCACCTGTTTCCAAGAGGGCATCAAAGGTTCTCTTGTGATACTCCAACTTAGTTACAATAGTAAATAAAATTTGACATGATCCTGTTTACTAAATACATGGATATAACTATCTGAAATGGGGAATCACAGGACTATCAACTGTGTTAGTAGAAAAAAGAGAATCAATCTCCTGGCTAAAGGAATTATATCACTCTCTGCCTAATTGTGCCATGGATAATATAGACACCAACTAATTCAAAGTCATCTATTTTATGTTTACCTTGCACAAATAAATTAATAGAGGACACTTAAGAACAGCTCTGATGGCTTAAAGGAGATAAAGTTTAGTTTTGTGAAAAAACAACAGGCCTTTATTTGGGACTGTTCCAATTTCTTACATTTGTAAAATTATAAATTAACTGGCCATTCACAAGCTCATATTTTTATGATATTGTATTATGTACAGGGTCGCTAAGTAATCACTCATATGACATAGAAGTTATGACTGAAAAAAAGACAATCATCAACGCACCACCAGATGAGACATGGATTGCAAATGCTGTTTATATAGCCAGACCAAATAATCACCAAATTCTCAGATATGGATGTAGAATGCAGAAAACTGGGGTCAGTTCTTGTGTCTATATTTAGCTTATGAAAATAATAATTGTAACCATTCCAAGTGATTAACCACCAAAACGAATCTAGAATACCAAGGGTACAATTAACAACGAGAATTTATTAGATTAATGGGCAAAATGCCACCATGTGCGCTATCTCAGGAAATGGAAACCACTGATAATTATCAGATGCTGTAGATAATAAGATGTAACAAAAGATTATTTTAAGGTTTGGTCTTTATTTATTGAAAATAGAATACAAAATTAGACCACCAGCAGAATTTGTTGGTCCCTGCTGCCTTATAAAATACTCATGGAATAATAGGGTGTTCATAAGGATCAACAAATCCCTATCCAACTTGATTTAAGAAACAACACACTAAAACATTTTGACAAAGTTGAGGTTCAAGTATGTGCGTCTGGAACACTCCACCCCTCATTTAGATTGCTATCAAATTTTTCCATGGAATTTTAAGTAACCAAACACGTCTTGGAAGCCATATGGATCAATTTGCAGGGTGGGATGGGCTTAATTAATGGCAGCAAAGTTTGGCTTAATCCAAAAATATTTTAATTGGATTCACTAACTTGAGCCTGTAGGGTGTGGCTTTTTCCCAATAACTGAGCGTCAGAAAAGATAGAGGTGGTTGTCAAGCCCACATTATCTTTTTTGACTCGTTAGCTTTTAAGATATTTTTTTCCCCTTAGATTTAGTTAAACCTATTTCCTGACCTTTGCCACACGTAGGGGGGAGACAACTCAGTGCCTGGTGCTAACCCCTGTCATCAACCATCTTCTTTCACATCCCTAATCCTTATCAACAACTTCTTAGTAGTGATAAGGACCATAAAGGGAGAGACCTTGAGATTATAAGCTGTGACCCACATCTCGTCTACTATATGTAATAATCTCCTTTGCTAGTGTGAAGCACATCCGCCTTCTTAGTACCCTTCTTAGTTCTTCGAGGAAACTCCTCCCTTTTCTAGCTTAGGAGTTGACTCAGGATTTACACCAGAAAATTGGTATGAAGCTGTTTTTAAAGAGAATATATCTATTGCTTAGTTTTGAAGGGAATATGAAAGCTTTTTGGAAACATCAATGTACTCTAAAGCCACCTGTTGATAAACTTTCTATATAATCAGAAGAGCCCTAAGCTATTTACAATATGGGTTTTAGTGGGCAAAGTCAAGTTAGGGTCATTCTAGATATCCCTATGCGAATTCCATAATGAGCCATTCTGGTTAGGTATCAGGTGAAACCCCTATTCAAGTGTTGAAGTTGATCAGTAACGTTGTAAAGAGCTTGTGGTCTACGTTGATCAGCTTTATGGGCTACCAGTTGATAAGGTTTGCTTAGTCTGACTTTGGTGAATAACAATCATAATGGAGTCTCCTTAGTCGGATATTGATTCTCTGTTTGTCATGAGGGCAACAAAATATTTGAAGAATTTTTGAATTATGCAGCACATTAGAAAAAAACATCTAAGGGTATACCATGGGGCCAGTGATTTTGTTATGAATGGTCTGAAAAGAATATAAAAACTTCTAGGTAGGAAACTGGCACCATGAGGGCTTCATCAGCTAATGGTTGGTGGGCTGCACTGGACTTTGCTATAATAAGTCCTAGATATCCAACAGGTCTACACGGTTGGCTTAAGAAAGGCAGAGCAAATGTGGTGAAAATCTTAGAGAACTATCTTGTCCATTTTTTAGTGTTGCTAAGCTTAAGAGATGTGATCTCCTGTGCTGTTGACCAATGCTTTGTTTTGAAGCTTATGTGAGTGAGACGTTCCCATTGTTAAATATAATTTAATGAGATAAAATTGGCTGTCCGTTACACCTGTATGGGTGAGTTCTAAGTGGATGGCTTTGTGAGCACTTTTAGTCATATAACTAATGGTGAATGAGTAATGGCCAGTAATTATGCTTTAAGTATTTAACTCAGGTTTCAGCCCGTTAAACTCTGAAAAGAGTTAAGGTCGTCTGGGATTTTGTGTAACAGTAGATGATGTGGGTGATACCCACCTTGAACACAGCCCATTTTTTGCTGGGTCCAATCATGTGAGATGATGGGGTGATGAGGTTTTCCCGGATGGCCACTGAAAAGTTAACTTTATTAAAAAGGGGTTTTTGGAAGTCCTGGGGTAGTGCTCTGTTAAAATCTCCAGTAATTAATAAGCTTAGTAAGGACATTAGTGAGCAATCTGTAGGTAATTATGTTAACCGCAGGATATGGGAGAGAAGATTATTCAATAAGCATGGGAATGAACATTGGCATGTAATTAAAAATGCATTTGTAAAGCCTGTCTGTCATTTTAGATTTTGTAGTACAACCAAGGACAGATGCAATGGTCGTTTTTATTGGTGAACCTGCTTGATGAATGTAATTTTATGTCATTCGGATCCACGGAAACCTCAACCATGGGTTTTTGGTCTTAAAAAGTTACTTAAGGTTGTGTTATAATCCCCATTTTTCTGAAATGCTCAACTATAGGGTTAAATATTCTCGCTATAGAGAGACCTCTTCATTAAACTTTATTTGACTAATACTGATTTTTGTTCTATTAGATTATGTGGCCAGAGTAGCAGCTGAAACTTGTCTAAAACAGCCAGCAGTTAAAAAGAACTTTTTCAGCTAAGAAATCTCTATATATGCCTTGAGTAATCTAGAATACTGACGATGTGAACTTTATATACCCCCTTGACCAACTCAATAATTTGGCATCTGCTCACAATGACGTCAGAGGGTGCACCTGTATAGTTACTTGTAAAATATGTGCCTGCAATAGCAGACAACGCCCTTTAAGTACAGCCTAATATTCTTGGATTCTATTTTCAATGAAGGTTAAATTAATAAAGCCCCATCATAGAAAGTTTAATCGTTTTGTATAACTCCAAGTAATGAGCATACCACCAAAATTGGGCTTTGACTTTGTTTTTTAAAAATAAATTGAGTGTGAATGTTGAATTACAGATAGAGCTACAAGGCATATAGGAGCGACAGGGGCCACTCTTAGGCTTAAAACAGCAGTCACACGCTTATAAAAAAAGGGCTTCACAGTAAACTTGTTGAAGAAGGAAGACAACCAGAGGGATCATGGAATTGGACTTCAAAAACCCTGAAACAAAACACAATTCAGATTGCTTTATGTAAGTAAATTGACTTGTTATAAACCAAGTTTGAATTCTGCCACCCCCAAATCCCTAAATACAATGAATGCTTTTGTATAATTTTGTAGTAAACATCTTATTTCACAATTCTGCTTTATTGTTTAATTTGTTCTTAATAACTCCAAATATAGAAGAAAAAAGTCAAGCGTTTAAAAATTCTTTGTTTAAAAGCAAAGGTTGAGAAAAGCTAGTTAGTTTAAAAAAGGTAATGTCAAGAACATCGCAAAGTTTCAACATGTTAGTCGCTCTTGAGGTATGAGTAAAAGTCCCATATACTTGAGAACAAGACTCTTAGAATTTCCCAGTATGACCCTGTGATCAAAAAATAACTTATTACATATAACTTAACCCTTTCAATTAGCATACCTTAAGTAAGTGGCCAGCTTGGGAACAACTTGTTCTTAATACAGTAAGCTTACCAAGCAACTTGGAGAGTTCTATGATGATACCTTAAAATTGTACAATGGAGAAGAACTTCCGGTGATAGAGATCTGGAAAGTAATAAAAAGTTGCTTGTTGATTTAAAACAGTAATTAACTCATTTGACACTTGAGATAGTAGATTCAGACAACCACCTACGCAAGAAAGAATCAGAGAGCTGGCATTAAATTATTTAATAGAGAAAGTGTATTTCACATATAGACTGATAAACCGTAGAAACGTAAACATGATTTACACCCAGCTGCAAAGCAATGATGACCTGTGTTGGAATTTTTGCCCATATTCCCAGACGACTAGATTATCAGGGATCCTTAGGGTATAATTCCCTAATGCAAAGTGAGTTTTGATATCAGAAGACCCTGATTTTGGTATACTATGTTTGGGGGATTCAAGTTATATGCCTGGGTCAGATCTATTGAGGATTAATCCAGATGAATGCTTAAGATCTCATTGGGCAGAGTTGCCAACAATATACGGGCATCTTATAGTTTGTATAACTATCAGGTGTACCAATTGGGACCATTCAGGTTTCATCATTAACCAAATGGGAATTTAAGGATTAAGTTGTGAGGTGAGTGATGGCACCTGCAACTAGAGAATTGATCAGTTGGTTCACGACCTGCCTAAATAGGTAACAAGTCCAATTACCTAATCAGGTCGCTTGCCAAATATGGTTGATCTGCTGGGATTGAGAGGAAAACGTTTGGGAAACGTTTTCTGATTTTTTCAGTTTTAGGTCTTTAGGATGTCCAACGATGGAATCCTAGCCAGGATGGGGAAGACCATTGCTTCTGAGATGAGGATGGTTAATAAAACTGCAACAGCTAACCGTTTCATTGAGGATGTGCCAAATAAGGGTTAGCCCAAATTTCCCACTATAAATTTCCTAAAGAATTCACTAATAAAAGACACTTTACAAGACCACTTTTACTAGAGTATTATCTTAGTATACTTTACAAAATCCATTTTGAGTTCTATTCATTCTCAGGGAAATTATTGCTGTGTGCTCTAATTGGGATACTCTTTAGGATAATTAGTAAGGATCTGAGCGGTGATCCAGAGAAGAAGCTTAATCAAATTAGGGTTTGATGCCAACTGTGTGTCACAGAGAAACCATAAATACGGATTTAAGTGTAGTCAAGTTAGGCGGTACCAAGGTTGAATCCCTATTCAGAGAATCATAAGTATTTTAGAGAAGAAATTTTTCTGAATGTTGGACCAATTTCTAGTACTTCAATTCAACTACAGATAATAGTTGCCATACTATTATCAAAAATTATATTAACTACTATCATACAACGCAGAGAATTGACAAAATTATAACCATTGCAGTTAATATATTTATAAGGGTTATAAATTAAAAATAGTCAGAAAACCTACAAATTTTAACAATTGCTGCTCACTACAGGGGTTTAGTTGAGTAGAAAAGATTAGAACGTGATGTCATATAAAGAAGAGAAAAGTAATCTCTGGAAGGAGCTGGCAACCATTAAACAGAACTCCCTATACTCAGCGGATCATCAAGAATTTGCAGCCTTGGAGAAGAGAGTTGCTAAGATGGAGGGAGGGGTCAATAAGGTTGTGAGTTTCAGGAATGAGTTACTTGGAAAAGTAACATCAATAAAGAATAAAGAAGGGGACTTAATTTGAGAAGGATAATTTCTGAAATTGGAGTGTAAAGCAGATTGCAATCATTTAAGAGCATTCAATCCAGTTATCAAGCGGCTAATTAAACAGGTCGAGGAGTTGAAGACTCACAAATGCAAATGTGAGCCATATGTGGTGACCAACGGCAAAGAAAGAACTCCCCATACGCTAACTGAAAAGATGACAACCCCAAGAAACATGCTGCTCGCTTTTACCATTATTTTGGAGATGACTCCCAAAATTACTCCTCAAGTGAGCTGAGTAACCAAACCAAGAGAGGTGGCTAGAGAAACCTCGAAGCATTCAAAGCAATACTGAAATTGCAAACTTTCCATTGGGATAACAAACCAGCATTTTTCCAATTGTTTGATATGACAATATCTGGATCTGGCAACTGTCAAAAGGCATTAATGGTGATAAATTTCCGGGATACAAATTTTAAAAACCTTTTGTTACTCCATCTAGAGGGGACAGCTGGTCATATACAGAGGCCAAAGCAGCCATTATGAAGGAATTTAGAATGCCTGACATGCATGTCAAAGTGCAAACAAGAGTTTATGGGCATTCAATTCCATAAAGATGAATCCTTAGCGAGCTTCGCTGATTGTTTCTACCAGGAATTGCAAATGCTGGTTTGAGCAAAAGTGCTGTATGATTTTGATGCCCAAAGTTCCTTACAAGCGGCCCTTTGGCCCTACTGCAATTTGCATTGGATGATGTCTTCCGTGTTTGCAAAGGAATTTTATCTCTCAGATGGTAGACAAAATTGAAAAATCTGGGCTACCTATAATGCCCCAAATAGAAGTTATAGATCAAATCCAGTGCAAAATTTGAATCCACACAAAGGGGAATGAGGGTGCTAAGGAGATGAATAATTAAACCGTGTTAGGAAATAAGCCCATAGTCTTTAAATGGATTAATAAAAAGGAGAAAGTCTGTTACCTGTGCATAGGAAAGGGAAATTTTGCTGTACATTACAAAAAACCCAAGGATCAAATTAAAATGGTCCAAGCAAAAGAGTCTGAAAATGCAAAGGAGTCAGGAAAAGGTTTCGCAGCCTAGATGGGGAACAGTCTAGAGCTGCTGAGAAGACTGTTCCTCCTGATATTAGGCATGATGAAATTGACATCAGTGATCTGTTTGTGGATGAAGATGTACAGGATCAGCTTTATCAAGTAGTCAATTAGTATGTGAACGTGGTAACAAGATCTGAGCAAAGGGGATTGACCCTGAGATAATCATAAAAGTTTCTCAGCCATACGCCCGACAACTTGTGGGCAAGATTTGAGCCACAGATAATCCTGAAGAAATAAACAAAGTTTGATTAGATGAGGCAAACCTGCTAATCCCCCTCAGCGTGATCAAAGAATCGTTTCCTGATTTATTGGCACAAAATATTAACACCCTCCATTTGGCTAATAAAGCAGCTATACACTCAGTAAACACTATCTTACAATACTCTAAGTGTATGTATATAAATATACTAGTGAAGAGATTATGGGTGAGGGAAATTGTTGACAGCAAAAGCACCTAATAATATTGTTTCAACTAAGCTGGTAAAGAGGATGAAGATCTCACCTGAATTGGAACACAAGAAAGAGTATGGTACAGCTGAGCCAAATACCACCATCTCATGTGGAGCGTATAGCACTCTGCCACTTCGATTTGTATCCTTAGTGGTGTCTGCACCAATGATAGTTTCAGCCGACCAAAACCACAAAGTTTTGATTGGGACATAATTTCTATGAAAGTATATAGTTAAATGTAACTTTGAGGATAATATGTTGTTTGTATTGGGTCAGACGTTACCGTTGGTCTACCAGAAGGATGGGGATGCTCTATTGAGTAGAAGAAATAACATCATCAACTTAATATACAATGGCAGCTTTGTCACAATTTTAATACCAACTAGTTGGCCGTAAGTGGTGAGAAATGGCAACTGAAATCCTAGAAAATCAGGGAATCTCACTGAGAAAAAAGAATGTGAAAATATACTGCCAGGATCACAAATATAGTTGACATGGGGTTGACATTAGAGATACTGGAGCTGCTGTATGGGGAGGTTGGAAGCCCCTGGAAGAAGTCCAGAGTAGAGCCTTGGGTGGCTCCTGGAATGATAATGCTGGGCCATGGAATAATTTAAGTTCTTCTAGCGAATTTTAACGAAAAACTGATGAAAGTTAAAAAGAATCAGATCATCACATTTGTTCATCTTATCCCAATGTCCAAACTGAGGAAATTCAATGATCTTGGGACCCTTGATGAAATGGGATTACTAGCTTGGGTAACCAAAAGTATTAATCTACTAGTTGATCAATAGCAAATAACTGATCTGATGGAAGGACAGCAAGAGGAGGTGGTTGAATTGTTCAAAAAGTATCAGGAAGTATTCACCCAGGACAACCACAATCTGGGATGTGTGAGAGATGTGATCCACAAGGTCAATACTGGGGAAATTTGCCAATCAGGTTGAGACTAATTTGATGGTTGAAAGTGGCTAAAGCGGTAGTGGAGGAAGAACTCAGCAAATTAATGAAGCGTGAGCTTTTAATTCCATCATCAAGTCCCTGGATGAGTCTGATTCTTATCATGAAGAAGGATATCTCTAATCAGGTGGCGATCAATTATCAGAAGCTAATTAAGTTTACAAATAAGGATTAATACCCACTATTAAGAATTGACAATGCGCTAGATTGATTGGAAGAATTGAGCTAATTCGATGCAATGGTTCTAATATTAAAATATTGGCAAATCAATTTGCCAAGAGAAGACCAAAAAATGCGCGATTATCACTGCGCAGAGGCTATATCAACGAACGAGGATACCCCAGGGTCTGTCAATGCACCTGCGACGTTCCAGAGGACCATGGGTGTAATACTAAATGACTTAAAGTTGTTATGCAACCTGGTGCACTTAATGATTTAAATGTGTTCACAGGGAGTTTACTGAGCATTGCACCAATTTGAGGGAGCGTTCAAGATACTATCCGTGGCCAACCTGAAGATTAAGCTGAGGAAGTGTCACTTCTTCAAGAAAGAGTTGGAATACCTGGGATTTGTTATCAACTCTAGTGAATGCAGCTGCAAGCCCAGAAGATCGAAGCCACTGAGCGAATGGCTGTGCCAAAGAGTACCTGAGATATCAAAGTGTTCCTTGGAATGGTCAGATGCTATAGAAGATTTATTCAGGTTTTTTCTAGAATTGCTGAGCCCTTATTCCATCTGTTGAAGGTTATAAACAAAGGATTTGTATGGAATGAAGAAGGCAGAAATTCTTCGATGAGTTACGCCAATATCTGATAGATTTCCCGGTTTTGAAATATTAGAGTTTTGATTGAGAATTTACTATACAAACTGATGCTTCATTGATGTCGATTGGCGCTGTATTGAGCCAAGTAGATGAACTTAAGGATGAACATCTGGTGGCATATGTGAGCCTGACACTCTCAGATGCTGAGAGGAAATACAATGTAACTGAGCATTTATGCCTTGCAGTCATTTACGCCTGTAAACAGTTTCAGGTGTACATCCATGGAATTAACTTCAAAGTGGTGAAAGACCACCCCTCATTTCATTGGCTTCAAAATTTATGAAAACCAGAAGGACGACTGGCTCAATGGGCACTGAAGTTACAGGCTTATGATTATGAGATAGTCCAATGAGCGGGGGCTTCTCATCAGAATGTGGATGGCTTATCGCAGTTACCAATGGTCCAGATGATATAACAGCAGGCAGATGAGCTATTCCAGAGAATGGTTAATGGAGAAACCAGGAACAAGACCTGAGAAATCCAAGGTGCGCTTTAAAAAGTGATGGAAAACACTGAGACCATGGATGCACAAGTTTTAAAGAAGATCAATGGGAAGTGTTTATTTCTCCTAAAGCCATAAGAACGAGCAGCTATCGTTCAAGCCGCTCATAAGGTTGTCAGGCATGGAGGCCTGAGAAAATGAATGACCATATTAGCCAATACTACTACTGGAAGTCCATTAACTACAATGTTGCAGACTATCTGGATTGCTGTGTGGAGTGCCAGTTGCACAAGCCACATAAGAATATGACTGAATACTGACTGGTTTGCCCTGGATTTGCTTGGTATATGGTGTCCATCAATGTAATGGGAAGCTGATGATGAGCACAGGAGGAGTCAAGTACATAATAGTTGCTATTGATCATCTGTCGAGATGGTTTTTTGATGAAAGCCCTGGAAAAAGTAGATGCTACCAGTACTTCGAAGTTTATCCTGAATTAAGTATTATACTGACATGGATGTACACAAGTTTTGCTGAGCGATAATTGGCCAAATAATATGTCTCATGTAATCATGTAATTAAATGAAATAATGGGAGTCCGAGGAGTCATGTCTGTACCCTACTAGCCAGAGACAAATGTACTGGCAGAACGAGCTTTTGGGACACTGGCCACGACGCTGAGGAAGCTGGTCGCAGGAAGAACTTCTGCATGGGGAACGTACTAAAGTTTAATGACATTCAAATACAATATCAATCATCATATGGTGACAGGAAAAATGCCATTTGAGTTGCTATTTGGGAGGAAGGACGCGTTGCCACTGATTTTATATTTGGTGGTGGAATTAACATTGGGGATGAGTGCTAAACATTACCTAAACTGATTGATGGATATACTGATCTAAATGAATTGCAAGCATCAGATATGATTCTGGAGAGAAGTATTAAGTGAAAACGATGGACAGTAAGAACTGACCGCCTTAAAAAATACCAAATAGGTGAAACAGTTGCCTATTGCAATATGTATGGTTTCAGGAGAAGAAAAAAGTTGGATGAATTGTGGTCAGGTCCATTTGAGATTATCACCAAGTTGGCGACAGATGCCTACTCCATCAAGAACCTCTTGGATGTATGAATTGTAATTGAGTCATGCTAAGTATAAGAAAGCAAAGGATTGATAAAAAAATGAAAAAAGAGTTCCCATAGGACCACTGAACCGTTAAGTTGGTTATGTCCTAATGCTTTGGTTAAGTCTGAAAAAAGGACCGCTGAACCAAACTAAATGGTTAAGTCTTAAAAAATTAAGACCTCTTAACCTTGGAAAACTGGTAGGTCTAAGTATACCTAGGATCCAGTTTGAGGGATTAAAATATGGACCTCTGAAACAAAAAAAAAGGTCATTTCCCACGGAAAAAGAAGAAAAAAAAATTATTGGAAAAATTTATTAAAACACATAGAAGAAATGATATATTTTTATAAATTTTATTTTTTATTGTTTATCTTTAATTTAGGGATGATTCCGCCTATGTTGCCTCTTGGGGGAGGGAGGATGGATTGCAGTAGGAGTAAATAACACATCAAAATCTATGTGAGATTGGAAGCTAGAGAGGGTTAGACCTACCTGAAACAAAGTTTGTTGAGCAGATGCAGATATCTGCGAGAAAGTGACTAGGGGAAGAAATTTGAAATGTTAGAAAATGCCAAACAGGATACCTCAGAGTGGGGAGGGAAGCAACAGAACATGAAGAGGCAGTCGGCAAATACCTATGAGTAATACCAATATGGCACTGGAGCTGGAAGATTATTTTGAGCATTAACCAATGGGCTTTGTCAAGTACACTAAACATATGGGCCAGCATCAACCATATGATACTAGGCGGGGGTTGCCAAATCATGCCGCGTATTAAAACCATCAGTGGAAGATACCAATGGGATGTGCTAGAAACGAGATAGTCGTGCAAGGAGCGGATGTTATCCAGCAAGTGATGACTAAGAGCTTCTCAGAAGCTAAAGCAGAATGAGCTATGAGAGCCAGGAGAGGCTGGAAGCTTTGTGGCCCAACTTCAAAGAGTTTTAGCCAGAAAAGCGAAGAGCGTAGGCTGCAACATCTTGATCTAGGATGTTTTCAAGATTGGAAAATTTCAGAGCTATAGAAAAAGCCTTGGTGACTTGGGCTCTTAATCCTGCATAGGGGAGTTCAAAATGTACATTTTTCCAATGGCTAGTTTAGTGGCCAAGACAGCTGGCTTGTAATATTGACCAAGTTAGAAGAGGAACTCCAGAAGCAATCTGATCCAGCAAGAAACAAATGATCAAGTTGAAGGGCATTGCTTCCAGAAGTTTTATGATGATGTTTGGCTAATCTGCGAATGGAGCCAAATCCAGAAGAGTTTTAAAGATCTTACTCAGAAAATGATACAGAGGAAGGACTGGTCACAAGTCATTTGATTAATTACTAACCTGATTTTATCAGAGTTGGTTACTGTTTCCAGTAATTCCATGGAAGGAAAGCTGTGGGTACTTGTTTTGGGATTATGAGTCCTTGAAAAACCATAGAAAAGGTTCCGTTGCGCAGCCTGACTTATTTGCTGGAAGAGCTGAAGATCTGATCAGACAATATGTTGAGCAGCTGTAAGTACCAAGACTCAGAATTTGACATATTAGCTGGATGAGAGGGAGATGTTGGACTTATATGATAGTCAACATTATGCACTCTGAAATCAATTATGCTCTAATTTTGGAGAAATTAATTTCAAAATTAATAAGATAAGCTCTCCAGAGAAGAATTAAGAATGATATGAGCCAAGAGGTTAATATGAGAAAATAACAAGGGCAAACATATAAGAGCATTCTAAAAATGCGCAACAAAATGAACATTAATGGCAAGAATCTCATGTCAAATTTGAGGAGAAATTCAGGAAATTGATGACTCCAGACCAAGAATCCTGAATATGACAGTGGTTTATATGCCCTGATGGTGGAAACCAGATTCTGGGATTAATATTGTCATGAGTAATTTGTTTAGCCTGACACAACAGAAGGTCATGGGGACTGCGCTCTGGTAGGCAATAGCAAGGAGGAAGAGGAATAGCTGCATGCCAAAGATCATCCCCAGAAGCGTTGAGTACTGATTGATCATAGTCCACTTGAACAAATGAAATATGCAACTGAGTGTCTGAAGCAGTGCTCTCCTTCCCCAATCCTTTTCTCACTGGAAATCTAGGCAAGCGGGTGGATGTGTTGAAATTTTGCTCATATTTCCAGTTGACTAGATTATCATGTATTTTAGGGGATAATATCCTAGTTCAAAGTGATTTGGATAAAGTTGACTCTGTTTCAGGGTAACAATGTTCAGGGGATTTTAGGTTATTCGCCTGGGTTAGATCTGTCAGGGATCGATCTGGATGAATGCTTAAAATCTCATCAGGCAGAGTTGCCAAGAAATAGGGGCATCTGATAGTTAATCAACTATCAGTTGTACTGATTGGGATCAGTTGGGTTTCATCATTAATCAATTTTGAATATAAGGATTAAGTTGTGAGGAGAGTGATGCTGCCTGCAACTAATGAACCAATCAGATAATCACAACCTTCCTTAATAGGTAACAAGTCCCATTACCTAAGCAGGTCACTTGTCAAATATGGTTGGTTTGCTGGGATTGAAAGGAAAACGTCAGGGTACATTTTCTGACTCTCTCCATTTTGTTCTTGAGGATATCCAATGACATAATCCTAGCCAGAATGGGGAAGACCATCACTGCTGAAACAAGGATGGGTAATTCAACAGCAACAGCTGCCGTTTCAGTGAGGAGGTGCCAACTGAGGGTTGGGCGCTAAAATTCCCACTATAAATTTCCTAAAGAATGCACTAATAAAAGACACCACTTTACAGAACACTAATTATTAGAGTATTATCTAAATTTATTTACTCAGAGCCATTTCAAGTTCTATTCTTTTTTGAGGAAATTAATGATGTGTGCTCTAATTGGGAGACACTTTAGGATAAAGAGTAAGAGTTTGAGTGAGGATCTAGAGAAGAGAAGCTGAATTGAATTGGGATTGCAGCCAACAGTGTGTCAACAGAGAGAAACTGTAAACAGAGGTCTGAGTGTGGATCAAGTTAGGTGGTACCAGAAAATGAATCCTATTCAGGACATCCTAAGTATTTCAAGAGGAAATATTGGCCAAGCGTTGGGCCAATATCTTTTACTAAACTTCAACTATGGATAATAGTCACCCTACTATTATCACACGAATATATCTTATCATCATACATTGCGGAGAGTTGCACAACAACAAACCTGTGCAGTTAACTTATTTATAGGGCTTATTGGCCAAGAATAATTAGAATAACTATGAAAAAAACACTAGCCGAAATTGGAAGCTAACTATTATCAATATTAATAGGGCCACATTTATTAAAGGTTTTGACTGCATTTAACTTGTCAAGAATTGGCACAGATTTTCTTTTAATAGAACTTTTAATTTGGGGAAAAAACTGACTCACCTTATTTTTTATTGTATAAGAGCAATGTTACTTCCAGGCAAATCCTGTCCTCTGACATCACGCCTCTCCTAAGTTGATGTGATCTTGATGAATGTTTCCTTTATCTTTTTAGGGAATTGGGTGCAGCCATGAGATTTCCAGGTTGATTCCTTGAAGTAGTATCCCAGTCAATTACCCAAGTATAAATATTTTAGCTTAAAACTTTTGATTTTATGAATGACATCAAATCAAACCCCTCTCTAACAGGGCTTATGAGCAAACAGGGCCTGGTTCTCTAGCTATCAGGCTTTCAAATTTTTGTTAGTTATAAGACATGGAACATAGGGTGAGCTTGTGAACTTTTAAGCTGTGCCAATTTATTGGGCAATTAATTAAGTTTCAAGGTACTTTTTATGTACAAGAGCAAAATGACCCAATTTACAGTAAATTGACAAGATAGAGTTGTTCTTAGCATTAGTGAGAGCAATATCACCATCGTTGTACATAGGAGGATTAGAAAGCAAAAATACCTCTTGAATTCTGGAATTATATGCATTATTGAAATGGGCTTTCAATGCAGTAAAAATTACCCGTAAGTTTGTCACTAGAAACTATGCAGCATGTACCACTCCATCAGTTTTTCATTAAACATTTGAGCATGATTATCATTGTATCAAAAAATTGTGGACATAACATAAATGAGTGAGTGCTTATCATAAGCGAAGTGGGTAAGAAAGAGACAAATAGCCTAGGTAATCTAGAATGTGATTTAGCAGAAGAGATATTGCTCTAGAATATAGTTCAATATTTCCGTTTGGACATCCAAATGAGGATGATAAAATAGAGAAATCACAGGGATTGATGCAGAATTAGGCAGAATGTAGTTTTAAAGTTTGAATATAAATTGGCGACCGCAATCTAACACTACCCCATTTAGTAGTCTTTGACTTGAATTTTTTTCTCAATAGAATTCTTATGCCCCTTCAAAGTGATGCGTGAGCTACTATGAGAAATTTTAGCTTCTTAATGAGACAATTCATTAAAACCATGATTGCATGGTGGGACTTTCTTAATTGCCCGCATCATCCAGCTTTTTTGGACTATAATTTAATATCTGTTTATATCTGACATGTTGATATATCAATGATAGCTATGGTGTTGTAGTTATCATTTAACTTAGTAACTATTCTCTAATTTATTCCTAGTGAAAATGTTAACTAATTTGCCAAGAATCAATTCCATCATATTACTGATGTTCTATTGCGAGGAATCCTGACATTGTTCATAGTTTTTTGATTATTGGTTTTACGTTTTAAATTATCTTGTAAAAGTCAAAAAGACTTTGTCATCAATCAATAAGATTTTATTGACAATTAATGAGCTTTTACAACTCTGTAATTGACAGCAGTTTGCGGCTTATCCTAAAAAACCAGCTCAAACTGCTGTTAATGGGTAAAAATCCCATTACCTATGCATGTTGCTGCAGACTTTATAAGGTTTATCCGCTGGAGTTAGATGAAGGCATCAGACATGCTTTCTCTAAATATAACTCATAGATTAATCTAGTTAGTGGTAGATAAAACTAGTTAGGTGAATTAGCAGATGCATCATTTTATTGTTGATGCAATTTTATTTATTTATTTAACTGAGGCAAGCTGACCAGGGGATGGGCATTACCAAAAGAATTAAATGACATGAAACCTGAACAGGGTCAATTCCATTGAAGAAAGTTTTCCACCTCCAGATTGGGACTCCAATTTTTCTGGTTACATCATGGGTAAGGTTTTTGTATTATTAGACCTACTAACCGCCAACAGCTTCCTTCAGCTGGCACCCCAATCGATGTGCAAAGAGTGGGAATCAAACCCACAACCTTCGTGTTGGTAGCCATATGCCCTACTGACTCGCCTTCTACCCCCTTGTTGGTGCAATTTTAAAAGTAATAATTTCATCAGCAATGGATTATGCTCCAATTGGAGCGTCAAAAGAAAGAATGAACACTAATTTTTACATTCTAAATCCCTTGACGTTAATTATCAAAAGTAGACATCTTAAAAAGTCACTTTCATTGCCCAACCTGAGGGTATACATGAGCAAAGATTCATAGGCAAAATTGCTTTAAAAGATCCCTAATTGGTGGGTAGCTGTGATATACATTGATTTATGTCTCAGGTACCTTGAGTGAGTGTGAATTAACTTGTGTGTAAGAAAATATCTGATTGAGGTTGATATCAAATATGAAAAAGAATGTCTGGCTAACTGTTGTCAAACATTAGCACTTCTTTATACCCTTACATCAGACCATCCTGTTATTGTAGTGATATACCAGATTGAGGTGGGAAATAATCATAGAGAAAATGACTAGCATTCCGCAAACACTAGCACTCCTCTGTTTCTTACAATGAGTCACTTTAATTTGTACTATTACCATTGATATCCTTTTATAATTTATTAATATTAAAGTTTTCAGATGACGGTTTTAGATAGTTATACAATTATTTTTATTATTCTCTTAAATTGAGTTTGAGAGAAAATTCCCTTCTTTAAATGTCTGGCGTTCTCAAATTCTCTTGCGTCAATAGTGGAATGAATATTTTTGGATGTCCAGTAATTTGCCAACTCTTGGGATAAAATTTGAAAGGTTAGTTTCCCAGGTTTTTTGGATAGTTTTCAAGAACCATCAAGTGGATTGATGGAAGGTTGCACAACCTGTCCATATAAGAAAAACTGCGTGGATGAACTATATTGTAAAAAGAAAATGATTAAAGTTTTACCTTATGGTAAAAAACTTAAATGCATGATATATGCCTTATGGCTGAAGGTTATTAATTACTTTCTTAACATTTTTATCTACTGTTATGATAGGACACAATTATTATGTTTTATTATCTAACTTTTAAAAGAAGCTACCTAAGATTAGATTACTTAAGTAATTGTTGGATTAGCCTAAAACTGTGTATGACAGCAGGCGAGTAGCTGGCAGATAGATTATATTTTATTTTATTTAGATTAAATTTAGGTACCATTTTAATTATGGTGGTTTAGGCAATCATCTTATAAATAAATCATTATAAATGATTATATATTTTAACACCTACTCCTAGAATATTTACCAATCTCAGATAAACTTGACACAGATATTCTATGAAAAATATATAAATTTGTTCAGCTGATTTGATTATTCAAATGTTTCAGGTATAAGGTATGCAGTTTTTTATTTAGTTTTTATATTTAGTTGATTTTATCAGTTAATTATATGGTAAACTTTCAAATAGCTGACTATTAACCTCTTTTTATTTATTTGGTTGATTTAATTGGTCAGCCTATACTAAATTTACTGATCACCATCTACAATATTCATTTTAGATCTAGTTGATTTTATTGGCTAACCTATGCAATAAAAATCCACACCCACAATAATTTAGGCGCATCATGCTATGACCTCATACTTGAACACACACCCCGCCATAAAACATATCATGTCAATATATATAATATCAGTTGGGACCATCTAGTACTAAAAATATATATATAATATCAGTCAGTTGATTTAATTGGCCAATCTATAATAAAATTACTGATCGCCATCTACAATAATTCATTTTTAATCTATTAAATCTAGTTGATTTTATTGGTCAACCTATGCAAAAACAATCTACACTATAATCATTTAAGCTCGTCAGGTATGATCTCATACTTTGAACTTACCCCCAGCCATATGACATATATCATGTCAAAACTCAATGGATAATAGTCCTCATACTAAAATCACTGAGATACTTATATTACCAGATTATGTGAATTGCCAAGTTATACTTGTACACATCAAACCTTTTCAGTAAACCAAAACGTTTGCATTAGACCAACCATTTGACAACTGTTAACAGGTAATAAAATACATTAAAAGAAGGTCAGGTCTGATTAAAGTTCTAGGATGTGAAGGTTTAGATCTGGCCCATGTTATGCATTTAGCGAGGTAATTTTCACTTTAAATAAACTTTGAGACATTATTAATTCCATTTGATCAATCTCATGGTCTTTTAAACGTCATATGCCAGCTAGAGATTAATTGTTATGAGCCTTAAAGATATCTTCTTACATTTTTGTGAAGGGTGCTCAGCTTTTCCATAATGAAGTCTTATACCATCACAAATTGTAAAGCTCTGGTGTGCCTTATTAATAGACCACCACAAATAACTCTCTTGATCCTTTCCCAGCATGTTAGGACCTTTACATCCTTCTACTTCTTCATGTAGATTGATTAGGACAATAATATAATTTAAAAAGCTTGAAGGAATTATGGTCATAGTATTATATTTCTCCAGTCAGTTGTAAGAAAAGCTAAATGGGATAAGAATAGATAAAATCTGGTTCTAAGTTTGGTTCTCCAGGCTATATCAGATTTAATTTTTATTAATATAAGTTCCTTGTTCCAGAAAGCTTAGCATTGGTTATCATGAGAGGGCTTTTGTTGAAATCCAGAGTGCGGTGGTCTGTCCTTATGAAAAAGGGATGGCAGGCATATAAAAGGTAGTGCTGTCGTATAAACTAAGCTCATTAATAAGGATATGAGAACCTTGTCATACACTGAGTAGTTTATCTCTGCAAGCAGCATCTTGCCAAAAACCACAGAATGTCTTAAACTATTATCACCCTCCTATAGAGACCAGACCGCAGCCCAAAGATAGAGACATATAAATCAACTAAAGAGGTCTATCAGAATGAATGTGAGCCAAGACAGGGGCGGAGGGCTAACATTTTTTAACATCATGAAATGCTGCCTCTTTTGCATCACCAGAAATTAAAGTTATATGCCCTGTGAGGTGATTCAAAGGAGCGGCGGTGGAGTAAAGATTACTATTAAAATGTTGGAGGAAAATGAACATAACAAGGAAGCTATTTACACCAGTTTTGTCCAAAGAGTGAGCCCAGGTTTATATAGCTGAAAGCTTATCCAGACAAGTATCTAAACTTTTCTTGAAGGTGAAATTGCCCAAAACTAAAAAGTTTAAGATCTCAAATTTGATAGGCACAACTTCAGATCAGCCTTGGCAATTGATGAATAATCTTTTCAAAATCTTATCACGCTCTACCATGGTCTTAGAAAAATTTGAGGTTTTTAATTATATACGCCACATAGAATTTCTCCAAGAGAGCTCAGCATATGGTTGGTTCTTTTTTGATTACAAGCACTTTACGCAGTCCAAAGGGCATTGTTTGTATTAAAACATTCCCAAGTGACACTTAAAGGCTTTGTATTATTGACGCTTGAAGTTTTCAACCTTGTGTAATGTCTAAATCAGGTCAAGCAAGGAGATCTTGTTGCCTATTATCATAAATTTGATATCCCCCATAAGAGACATGGGGTAGGGATTTGGATCAGTGGCATCATTAAGTCATCTATAAACACATAAGATTAGAAACAGCATATTTAGGGAACTTGAAGCCCAGGTGAGCACTAAAGACTTAGAGGAGAATATAAGATCTTGAGTAAAAACTGTCACATGAACATCCTGAGGTTCTTTAGCATTTGTGTTCAAGATTTCTATATAGGGAACCCCTTAGGGACTCTTCGTCATCCTTAACCCTGAACAAGAAAGCAATGTGCTGGAGAAATTTAGATTTAAATTATAGCAGCATCCAATTTGTGGAAAAAGCGTTAAAACATAGGTAGGAGGTTTGGGAATTAGGGAACCTTCATAGTACACCTTTAGAGGCTTTTGGTAGAAAAGGAGGAAAATTCTATCACCGCAGGTCGTTTTCTTTTTTGGTGAAGGGTGATCAGTCCACTTTCCATATAAAGTAGGGGAATTACCTAAACCGCCATCTTATGATGATAAATACTGAGAAAATAAGGTTCTCCAGGGCACTTAACTCTCCTCAAACCTATTATATGATTGACAAATATAACTTGGCGTTGAACATTCCAAGTAAATAAAGCCTTGAAAGTGACAGCAGGGGTAACATATCCACTTCTTGTGATAGCCAGACCAAAATTTATACCTAATACAAAAATAATAACTTATCTTACAGATTAGTGATAACTGGTGTTTAAAATCTTCTATAGTGAGTATATCCTGAAGATTTTAGTGCCTGGTGGTACTTGGATTAATAATATAAGCAGAAAGGTTTGCTTATTGCTATAAGTTGATAAGACTTTCATAAGTTGGGTGCAAATTGTAAGGTTGATTCACTACCTTGAGTATTATATGCCTCAGAAATTCATCAAGAGTGTTGATAGCTTTGGGTTTACTTGAAAAGGATCCAATAAGAGCCTTTTTTCATTAGGAGTAGAAGCGATGTTGTCATATTGGTCAGGACTAACCATATACTATTTAAAAATGTGTCATCATCAGTTGGTGCTCAACCCAAGATGCAAGAGATATTTCCACTTTCAGCGTGACATCAATATGGATGACTGCGGTAGCTCATTAACATGCTTCCAAGTTTTATCTAACTTATTAGGAGGTGGGAAAAGATATATGCGGACTGTGTCAAGGAATAGAAATGGGCAACGTAGTCTAATATAGGTTTTGAGCCCTGTGATAGTGTTAATAAGTCAGCCAGGCTGCATCCAGGGACTCATCAGGGATTACCACATAAATACCAGGCAACATCTAATTAAAGAGGAAGGTAAACATTAGTTCAAGAGAATGTCTAACTATGCAGCCAGGTTAGCGAGCAAGACGGAGATGTAAGAGGCCAATTGTTATGTATGGGTTGTATGATTTCATCTTTAAGGCGGAAGAGCTTTTATAAGCAAAGGCAAACATAAAGGAATTTAGAGAAGGTCAGCCATGGCGTGTAAAAAACAGGATAGGAACAACTCTTTGCAGGGAGAGGTTGACAGTATGTTATATATTGAACATTAGGTACAGTATAGTTTATACCTCCAGTATTAAAAAGGGTGTTGTGAATTTTAAAAACCACATCATTGAGCTCTGAAAATGTATTATGCCAACAGTATGATGACTGTTGAACCTTTATCTTTTGCCATCATATGCAACTATTTTACATTAGTTTGCCATAGAAACCTTCTAAACATTATACTAACAACTTCAACAGGAGGGGTACTGACCGTTAAGAGATACTAATATGACTGGATGGTCAGCCCTGAAGAGTTACGACGGACTAGTGAGAATCTGCCAACTAGGATATTATTTACAAGTATACAAGCGCCTTGAGATGAGGTAATATTGGGTAATAATGGGTTGTTATTAGATCGCCTCCAAATAAGGCAATAAGGTGATGTCAACATTCAATGAATATAATTTAGATCGCTTCAAACAAAGGCGATAGAGAGTTGAAGAGTACCAGAAAAACCAATGAGAATCGGCAGAATAGAATAGTCTAAGCTATGAAAACAGTATCGTCCAAAGTCACTGATATATAAGCGAGATGGATGATTGAAAGGAGGAGGTTGTTAATAGTAGAGAAAGAGTTGAACAGCGAAGAGTCGCTGAATTTATTAAAAAAATAATAGTGTTGTTGGGGCAATTGGTCCTATTTTCTTATATTTTCACTGTGTTCAGAGGACCAGGAGTCCCTGTATCATCTGTCTGTTGTCCAAGTGGGTTAACCTGTGTGACCCTTATGGCGGATCCCAACAGTGCCACCCAAAATTATAACAGAGTTATCACTACACGGGGCTCATTGATCAACCACTAAAAAAGAAAAATCTTTAGTTACCGGCTATGTCTCATAAAGCCTGCATTGCTGGGGAATCTTCATTAAGCAATGCACCAGTCAAATATGAGGAATTCAAACTCACTTTAGATGCAGTGCTCAATAAACTGGATGAACTTCAAGACTGGAATGTCGTTATGCACCAACTCAATAGCACGTTTAGTCAAATGTAAATTCCGGGACAACATAACAATGAACTCGCCAATCGCTTGGATGACACCACTGAACAACTGCATTGCACAGAGCGTAAATTGAACAGTACCTCCAAGCCCTCTCATTGGGAAGAGGAAGAATGACAAGGGGGTAAAATATGATGAGGAATATGACACTGTTCAGAGATACTACACCCAGTATGGTAGCTATGGATATGAGTATGAATTGGGGTGCTAATTCCCTCAAATGATGGCAGTGCTACCCTTGGCAGAAGGCCACGCTACCTCTGAAGCAGCGGACATCCCAACTTTCACTGGACCAGCTTCTCATTGAGAAACTACTTTTGGATCTCGACCCATTCCTCAGTATGCCCCAAAAGGCTGCATCTATGAATGGGATGAGGAGTTCTTTATTGAGAAACTGCATCCATTTAATTAAAAATTGGAATATCCATGGCTTCTTCAAACGGTTTAAATTGCAGCAGGAGGCACATTCAGTTAATGTAAAGAAAAACTTTTGATACCTGCCTTGGATGTTGGGAGTGCCGATCAATTCACCTGCTATCTATTAATCGGCTCCATTACCTACCAAGATGTAAAAGATACCATGCTTCAACTGTTCAAAGCACCTCAAAAATGTTATAACAAAAGGTGGAATTCTTGACGATTTGTCCGCTATAATGAGACCCTCATGGAAGTTTGCTGATTAATTTATGATGGAAGCTCACATTCTGATTGGGGCAGAAACTTAGTGGAAGCCAATATGTGTGATTTCAATGACCTCTGTGGTGAAGCCATACTGTGAGCTTCACAATGTCATTTCACCAATTCTGAATGACGACGTTTCCCTGCTCTCAATTGTAAAGTTCTTGTTCCACATATCCCCTAACTTTCTGCTGCCAAATATGGAACAAAAAAATACCGCCTCCACTGGACCCTCTTATTCAGGAGAATATGCTCGTCTGACCCGCATTCTGCCTAGCAAGCTCCAGCCCTAATATAATTCCAAGCCTCATCCTCAGCCAAATTATTCTCAACAGTTCAACTAACGCCTGGGGCCATTCACGAAAATTGGCAGCAACTTAACTACAGACCAGGACCTAGTTAAGCCATATTCAAGAAATCATCTTACCAAGCTGGCTCTGGATACGCCAAACGTCCCCAGAATTTCTGACCTGGACCCTCTTATGAAAACCAAGGACGCGGCTCTTATGGGATTAGTTGCTATGAATGCAGTCACCCTGAAGACTTGGCATGAAGCAGCCTTAACCATCATGTACACTACATGCAACAAGATCAATACTACCAGGGAAAAGATGGAGCAGAGTAGATGTGGTTTTCTCTACCTCCTTAATCCCATCCCAAACGTCCCTGAATCAATAGTAGTATATCGCGTGAGAAGTCCCTTAATACTATGCCAGGATTTTATACCAGCAGCCAGTTGGAGAAATGATCGTAATGACATGAGCTCAAGCCAATGCTGTGGCGGATGAAGGACCTCTGGAGCAACCAAAGCCATACGCCTGCCAAATGCTTGAGCAATCTTCCTCGGACAATCTGTATTCTGTCACAGATGCGCCAACTCTGAAAGGAGTAAACGTTGCCTTTTCAGTAGATGCCATTGTTAAAGAATACCCCAAAGTTGGTGAAGGGTAATGAGTTTTTTTGAAAAAAGAGATCCCATAAATATCCACATATTAAACAGTCAATATCCTTCTTATTTCAAGTGTACATACCATGATATTTTGTAGAGAAAAATATTTTTCACGCTATAATAGATAAAGGCGCTCCAGTCAACATAGTTTCCACTAAGCGGGTGGCGAAGTTGACATTGAAACCTGATGTTGACCACTGAATGGTGTACAGGACCGCAGGAGTTGAAAACACTGTCTCTGAAGGAGCATACAGTGCGCTACCTTTGCAGTTTGGGTCCAATGTCATTGTAGCTCAGGCAATTGTGCTACCAAACAATAGTTATGACTTGCTAATTGGAACTGCTTTCCTGAAATGTTTTGGGGCTGTTTTTGCTATGATGGAGGAGACCTTTGCAATTTTGGGACAGCTGATCCCAATTTACTTTACCTCTAGTGGAGTGCCAGAAAGATCTGGTGCACATGGGCTTTATAACCTTGCTTATAGTGATGGGGTGATTTCAGTTTGCTATCATTGACTAAAAGCAAAACTCAGCCCCTTTTCTCAGCAGATATACGATACTAAGGGCTACCTCTCCAAACTGCAGGGCCTATATCTATTCCTTCTGGACACCAAGTCCTAGTGAACACCAAGTTTGAGATAGAAGTGCTTGTCAGGCTTTAAAAGGAGATTATTGGTCCCTATCAGCATATGTGGCTTGAGCCTCATGTGGCTCCAGTGATTATACTTCCAGGGCATGGAGATATAATGGTTTTGTTAGCGAATATCTAGAGTTCACTAATGCAAATCTGACAACAACAAATAGTGGCATATTTAACTTGACCCCAATTGAGGAGGTCCTCAGGTTCATGAGTTCAGTTCATTAGATGAATTTGGTCTAACTGTCAAGTTGATGCCTGGAATAATGGCAGTGGTACCATGGGAGAACTTAATAGGGCTATCAGAAGAACAAAAAGACCAAGATATAGCTTTATTTAGGATTTATAAGGATATTTTTTCCGACAATGACCACAAATTAGGGTGTGATTGGGGGGTGGTCCATTAATTGGACACAGGTGATCATCCCCCATAAGTTCTTGGCCAATCCGTCAATTAAGGGCTTCAGAAGACATTGTCACTGAAGAGATCTATAAGTTATTAAAACAAAGGATGCTTGAATTATCCAAGAGTCCATGGGCTTCACCCATTCTGATTTTAAAATAGAAGGATGGCACCAGCCGTGTGGTAAAAGACTACCTGAAGCTCGATAGTATTATAAAAAAGGGCTCACACCCCTTATTGCAGATTGATGATGCTTTGGATCAGTTAGGGGGAGCTCGTTATTTCTCAGTGATGGACTTGATATCTTGTTACTTGAAAATCGAGTTGCCCATGGCAGAACAGGAGAAATGCGCCATAATCACATCCAAAGGCCTTTACCAACTAGCTCATATTCCCCAAGGGCTGTGTAACGTCCAGATACGTTCCAACGAGCCATGGACGCTATCTTTGGTAATCTGAAGCTGTCATGTGTCTTTGTATACCTTGACGATATCAATGTTTTCTCTCGAACCTTTTCTGAGAACCTTGATCATCTAGAAAGAATATTTTTCTGGATCGCTGAGGCGAACATTAAGATTAAGCCTCTAAAATGTAACTTCTTCAAAGATCAGTTGGAATACCTGGAGTTCGTGGTAGACACCAAGGGGCTGAAGCCACATCTGGCCAAGGTGGAGGCCACCTGGAAAATGACTACACCTAATAGTAAACGTGTCATACATGTATTTTGGGAATGGTCAATTAATACTGATACTTCATTACCAAATTCAACTGTAATAGGGGTCTGTTGTTTGAGTTGCTAAAGAATGATGCTGTGTTCATATAGATAAACGTCATCATTACACATTTGATACACTTTGGATGGTGCTGACCAGTGCACTGGTGCTACGCTATCCAAACTTTAGTAGGTAGTTTATAATTCAGATGGACGCGTCCCTTTCTTCTGTTGGAGCAGCACTTTAAAAGAAAGATGACGATGGAGAGGTTATCCCATTGCATACTGCATTCAAAGTCTGAAATGTCATGAACGTAATTATACTGTGACCAAGTGGGAGTGCTTATTGGTGATCTATGTGTATAAGAAATTTAGGGTCTACTTGCATGGGTTAAAGTTTAAAGCCATAATGGATCATGCGTCGTTACATTGGTTGCAGAATCTTAAAGATCCTGAAGGGCATTTAGCTTGGTGGGCTTTTAAGCTGCAGGATTATGACTTCGATATTCTTCATCACCCAGGAGTTAAGAGTCATAAAGCCGACTGTTTATCTCAATTACCAACCATTGCCATAATGGAAGATCTCAGTGATGTGATTTATGAGAAGATGCTCAGTGAAAAATATGACGACAAACCGCCCCAAGTGATCAAAGCGTTAAACTAGATGCGAGCTAATACCTTCCAATGGAAGAAATGAACTATATAAGCGATTTTCAATTCTACAGTAATTATCTGTGACCCTCAGCACGTCCTAGGATTATTATGGGCGCCCACAAGGCAGTTGGACATGGTGGTGTGCGCAAGACAATGGATTTGTTGCACTTTCAGTTTTATTGGGAAATCATAAACTTTGACGTGCTTGAAACCATTTCCTGTTGCCACCAGTGACAAGTGGAAAAGCGATTCTGTCAGAAGACCTCATACAGGTTAATGAAACCACATTTTGCTTGGCATACTGTTTCACTTGATGTCGTCAGGCCTCTGCCAACAGGAGCCAACAGGTGTAAGTACATTCTGGTGGCTATCGACCACTTGACCAGGTGGGTTGAAGCACTAGTGATCTGGGATCTAGTGGCAGTCACGTGGCTAAGTTTATAATAGAATGTATTATACAATGACATGGCTGCCTTAGTTCATTCTTACTTATGATGGAACCAACTTCACCTAGCACATCCTCCCCAGATTGAACGAGCTCCTAAGAATCCATGGAGTTCTGATGACTCCATATCACCCCAAGTCCAACGGTATGGTTGAACAGGTTAACGGGACGCTGATGAACATCCTTAGGAAGCTGGTAACAGGTAGACCCTCTAATTGGAGTTCCCTACTGTCTACTTCCGCCTTTGCTTAAAATATCAGCTACCATTTCGCTATGGGGAAGAACACCTTTCAACTGTTATACAGATGGCACCCCGCTCTTCCAGCATTGCTTTATTTGTGCATAGAAAATACTGGTGGAATGGATCCCCACTGTTACTTGACAAATTTAGCTGACACGTTGATCAAGTTGCAAATGGAAGAGTACTAATTTAGCTTGGCCAAGAAGGTTAAAAACAGGCTGCCAATCAGGTATGACGTAGCAGGTTGACACAATTCCAAATAAGTGAGATGGTTTTTTATGACCAGCATGGGTTTTGGCAGAAACACAAGCTGGTCAACATCTGGGTTGGTCCATTTTAAATAATCAAGAAACTGGTGCCAATGCATATACCATCAAAGACTCAGCAAGTGGTCAAATCATTATTTGCGTACACATGAGGCTTCCAATGGTATAAGCAATAGGAGGCTTATCATCCAGTCAAAGGGGGGGTAATGTTGAGATACCAATATATTTGGATGGTAAGCCCTGAAGCGTTATGACGGACTGGTGAGAATCCGCTAACTAGGATACTATTTACAAGCATTCAAGTGCCTTAAGATGAGGTGATATTGGGTCATAACGGGCTGTTATTGGATCACCTTTAAATAAGGCAATAAGGCGATGTCAACATTAGATAAATATATTTTTGCCTCAAATTAAGGCGATAGAGAGTTGAAGAATACCAGCAAAACTAGTTAGAATTGGCATTGTAGAAAAGTCTAAGCTATAAGAACAGTATCTTCCAAAGTCACTGATATATAAGCAAGATGGGTTATTGAAAGGAGGAGGTTGTTAATAGTAGAGAAAGAGTGAAACAAAGATTCACTGTAATTATTAAAGATAAATAAAAGTGTTGTCGGGGCAAACACTCCTATTTTCTTATATTTCCAGTGTGTTCAAAGGACCAAAAATCCCCATATCATCTTTCTGTTGTTCAAGTGGGTGACCTGTGCGACTCTTATGGTGGATCCCTTTGGTACCACCCAAAATTATAAACACTGACCAGTAGATTGGTCTCTACACCCTTCCACAGGGTGGATTAGCCTCAACCCTCATGATCCATATGCGTGGTACTCAGTCCTTCTGTTCCTCATTGTTAAGCAGCCAGTTGGTGAATCTTAGCAGAGTTTTCAAGTAGCTCTAGATGGGGAGTGATTCATTGACCACTCCATAGATGCACTTACCCAGATTTTATCCCTGATCTTCAAGTCTTATATTTAAACTATCATGAGTCAAAGCATCTTAAATAGTAAAGAGATAAAAAATGAAAAAAACTTATTTCAAAGGGATTCAGGTATATATACTAAGGCGTTAACTGATAATCTTCTGCTAGCCTTTGAATTAACATTGGCACTAAATTCTAGATCTCAGAAATATTATATACATCAAAAAACTTTGTATATAAAATTGATGGCAAACATGTTTTTGAACATCATCAGAGTATTCTTAATACAACCTATTAAATAATTAGTATAGACATTTAATCTATCCTCAACATCAATTACTGTTAGATTAGAATATAAGCACTACTTGGGATTGTCATGATACTCTAAAAACAGCCAATAAATTGAAATATTTTGACACACTCAAATGAGGACACAATTTAAAACTAAACTATCATTAGTATCAAATCATTTAAATAGCTCATAAAAGAAAATGAGGACAACTTGAATCAGTTCATTTAATTAGCATATAGCTCAGCTCAAGTTAATGATGAGCACGGCATGAAGTCTTCCATTACTTAACATATGATAAAATTGTCAAAACTAGGTAAATTAATTGCCAACCTCAACTGATTTATAACAATATTTAGAAGTCATAGAACTAATAAACTGTTTAAAATCCTTGGCATTACCCCCAATCTAATAAGAACTTATTTATCTAAAATGGCTACTGTACTGCAGCTAAGCGTCATCAGTTCTTAGTTCATTTTTTTAGTACTTGATGGTCTCAGTTCTTAGTTCATCGAGAAGATTGTTTTACCATCACTTTTCTTCAAGCAGCTTCAGGAAAGAGAGGAACGAAACCTGAGATACATCATCACCTGATTTAACAGAAAATTAGCTTTAGCGCAGGTAAACAGTTTGCACTCCTTGTCAAAAAAAACCAGTGACTATAAGCCACCTCTTAACAATTCTAACAACATCCACAGACTATTCAAGCAGAACATCACAGAGCACCCTTGTATAAGCAGTAAATGTTGAGATCAGCACAGAGTTGTCATATTGTATAACACAGGTTAGCTAACACCAAAAAAGGCACTTTATGTAGACAGTGTCATGGGAGAAAAAATAGGAAAAAGACCTTATCTACATAAATAAGCTTTTAATAAGCTTAAGGGAAGAAGGACCACATAGTATTTTGTAGTGAATTAACTTCAAGGATTTGTCAACTTCAACTCTATTCTTATGGTATTCTTACCATCTTTTAGTAACAAGAAAGAGGTCCCTGTTACTATTTAAGTTCCCTGCTGATATGTTCCTCTCATTCCTCATTCCAATTGGTGCAATTATTTGACAGTGAAAAAGCACTACTAAATTTTGGGGCAGTAGCAGTGGGAAAATACTTGGCTACACAGCCAAAATTCTTAGGATAATATCCATAAATAGCCATAAATAGCCTAGTAAAGGAAGATTCTGGCAGAAAGGTAAAAGAGAATAAAACAAATCCTATTTTATGACAAGGTTTAAGATTGTTTGGGGCTTTTATTGATGAACGGATAATAATTGACAAATATAAAAACCAAGGCCGCAAGCTGCAGTGATAGAGTTTTTAAGGGTTTATATTGCACCGTGGGGATCTAATCTTCTGCTGTATACACCAATATCTATTTGATGCAGCCATTGATGTTGACAGCAAAATAATACAAGTTCAGTAACTATATGAGTATATAAGCTCCATGTTAAGTATATTTGATTGAACCCTTTTATCTAAATTATAAATAAATATAAAAATAATTGGATAATAATATAAATCATGGTGGTCAAACCAATTACAACAGAGTGGAAGAAGGGTCTTACCATTAATACAGTTTAAAAATCCAGCAGTAACAAGAACCACAGTGCATGACAACCACCCAAATATTCCTTTGTAGCTCCACATCATAAATAGAAAAAGGAAAGAGGGGATTCGGAAAATTAGTTGTCTCAGATAGAACAAGTTTAGAACCTTTAATGGAATTTTTACTCTCCTTAGCTTGTGGGTACAGGTGTGCAAACACCACCAGTTTTACTGTTACCACAGTGGTGGTGTTAGTATACCAAGAAATGAGTTTCACAGGTTCATGTATCTTCATAAGCGTTCATAAAGAAAGAAACAAAACTGAATATGTTTGCTTTACTGTCACGGTTCACTTCTAATGGGTGCTATGTGACAATGAGTAGATTTAGCCCATGCACAAGCCCAGGTAAAAGGTATATATATGAACATATAGGATTAATGCTTCATGTAAATTGTTTGGCGTGTAAGGATGTTAATAAAAAACAGGCAGGTGATTAACAAAAGTATAGAAAGCTGCTAAGGCTACAACACAAACGCACAAGCAGTTGCATCTTCAGAAACGTTGTTTTTAGATAATAAGTTTGATTAAGGCAAAAAAAATATTGCAAGGAGATTTTATAACAATTACTAAAAAAGAAATTATCATTTTTTGGAGTGGTGCTGATAAAAAAGTAACTACCCAATAGGGATTTTTAAGCATATTTGGTATTCCTAAGCAAAGCTTATACTTACTCAAAGAGTTATTAGCGACTGATTGCCAAGAGCAAATAATGAACTTTCAAAATATCTACTATAAAATCCCTTTAATTAATGCATTAGTTTGATTGTTTTTATTCTTTTTATTTCTTTTGATGTCAAAATATTCAGGTAATAGTATTATATTTAGTAAATTTAATAAAGAAGACACAGTTAAACTTATTAATTGTACTTAGAATGATTGGATTAGCGCCAAATAATTATTAATTGCATTTATATTTATTAAGGTCTTGACCTGACGTGCCTTATATTTCTGAGGTAAAAGTGAATATAACATCTAGCCAAAGCCTAGATTGTGATCCCTAATTTTAAATGGGAGAAGTTCTAGTCACTATGCACTCATAAGAAAAGTATCCTTCAGTGTTAATCATGCTCTATATCAACAAGGACCTTAATCTGGGCGTAATCACAAAGTATTCTTCCCTCTGAACCCTTTCTAGAGTTTTTGGCGCTTTGTCCATGTCTTTGATCCTGTGCTCCATTCATAATCATATTTCTATCACCCCATTTACATTTTCATTCCAGTTTATAAATTTGCAGAGATTTACATTAATTTCTTGTAATACTTTTTAAGCTCAAAGGCTAGAGAGTCTCTGGGCTCCTGTATGAATTAAATCAAGTGTAAGTTATCATCTTCCCTTCCAAAATCTCTATCATTTTGTTTGTATTTGTGGATCTCAAAGCAATAATAATCTTTTCCCTTGTATGGAAGGATCATCAACTCAATGCAGTCATTGAATCAAATCAATAGATAATGCTACTAATGAGGATATTAATACTATAAAAGCAAATGAAGAACCTTTTAAAAGCTTTTTTAGTTGACGCCTTTGAACAGATCCCAGTCCACTCTGCTCATCAGTGATACTCCATCTTCATATGTTGCATAGCGTGTTTAGGTACAATGTGATATTCTTTAGACTCCACAATGCAGCTGCTGTACTCCAACACATAATTAATTAAGTGCTGCCCAATCCTGTGAGGACATTGCTGCGTGGCATATATATATTACATGCTCTCTTTTTCTAATAGGTGTATAGCATGACAATGATGTCAATATTAGACTCCAGTGGATATGCGGGTGACTTGAGTGTTAAGCCCGCCTAGTGAATGATCTTCAAGGACTCTACCTCAATTTTTAGTCTTGTCATCTTTTGTTAAGGCAAGGTTTTTGTCAAATAAACAAACAGCAATCAGAAATCTGACCTCATGTGGACAGGTCTAGTGTTTGTAAGTTTTCTAGTGTAATCACTTACTTCATCATTTTTCTAAGGACCTCTCCTCCAATGCTAAGCCCTTAACCCACCTCACAGGCCAGGTCCCATTCATTTTTGGGAGAAACAGAAGTGGCAGTTTCCAGTTTTTAAAAGAAGTGTGATCTCTGCACCTATCATGACCCTTTCTCATCCAGATCGCTCCTCTCAAAAGTAGAGATGGAAGCCTAAAATGTTGCTTTATGAGATGTTATCTTATGGAAGGTTGAAGATGGTTTAGAATAATTAATGTGCTTATTCACTATAAAACTTTCTATGAAGGTTAACTTCCCATTGTATGACATGATGCTCCATGAGTTCATCAAAGTCACTTGTTGAATAGTAAATCACATTATATACACACACAATCCCATTGATAATGAGAAATAATCATCAAACTTTGAATTTCTACAAGAGTCATTGCATGCTGAATTAACACCAAGCCTGTAATCAAAAATAAAACATGTAATATAGCTTCACATATGAATACAATACTGGAACACTCACCTGATTCTTATATTTTCAGCTATGATCTCATCTATATTATTCCCATAATGAACTAGATGAGTACAAGATTTTAACAATCTCTATCCAGAACTTTTGAATTATAGAAGGATCCCATTACAGACACAGAAAGACATTTCAGGATTTTGAAAGACTATGTATATATGGTAAGAATTATAAAATATTAGTTGACGAGTTCTTAGCTATAAAAAAAAAGTGCTACACAATTATCAAAGAACAATTCTGCATAATGAGAGGGTATGAACCCTTTATAGGAGCAAAATTAAGAGATCCTCAAGTATTATGATATTCACCCAAAGCTTGCCATCCTGGCGTTGAGAAGAACATTCTATTAATATAAAGGAAATTTATGGTTTGGAATGGAGCTTATGGTACAATCTATCGTGCCAGATACCTAATGTCTTCAAGAAAAAAGTCTTCACACTCTAAGCCCTAAACTAAATTGAACTCTATCTTATTTTCCTTATAAAATGATCCTCTACTCATTCTGGATTTCATGACATTATTACTTTTTGAAATGGGTACAATGCAATCATGGTGGTAGTGGACCAATCCACCAAGTATGAAAAACTCCTCCCTTAAATATTATAACTAAAAGGGAAAAGCAGTGATTGCTTTAAGGTATATTTTCCTGACATTTGCTACTAGATGAAGTGAGATCATACTTTATCCACTCAATTTGTTATATGCTTTTATAACCACCTTCTGTCCAACTTAAGAATCTATTCATGCCACTCCTATTCAAATCATACACAGTCTATTGTAAAAAAGATCAGATCAACCAGTCTTCTTTTGCAATATTGATGCTGCAAGATTTCTGCATAGCAGAAAACTTAGCCCATTCGTTCAATCTTAAAAATTCACGTATAGTACCTTCATTCACTTCTTTACAGTTTTGCCCCCATTTTTTACCCATGGTCAACATCCTTGAAGTCTGATGGACAAGTTGATAGTGTGTAAAATACAAGTATTATGTTGTCTAATATTTAGTCAAATATCATTGCCTTGAAGAATCATTTCAAAAGGCCATTCAGGACCAAAACTCAAATAGGATGCTCGCCTCATTACACCTAAGTAAATAGAATTTTCATTAATTATTTAAAACTGAGAACAACTCCATACCCATGGAATGACACAATACAGGCCCCCTTGCTTTGGGATAAACATTGTGATTTCAATCTTATGAAGTACTGATAACTGGCACTACCCAGAAATGCTCAAGAGCACTTTTTTCGTGTTTTATAATTAGAAAAGTTTAAAAGCCTGTAGCTGGCAAACTAAGCCCAATATACTAAAAATTTTGAATAAATGATTTATGAAATTATAGCCTTTTGGTAGAGTACAATCTCAAGTAAACATTTTTATTTGGTTGATGGGTGTGATTTCTAATTAAGGAGGCTAATTGACAATCAGCTTTAATCTTTCACTGTCTCAAGAA
The DNA here is from genome assembly GCA_022478985.1 of Massospora cicadina. Lineage (NCBI taxonomy): Eukaryota > Fungi > Entomophthoromycota > Entomophthoromycetes > Entomophthorales > Entomophthoraceae > Massospora > Massospora cicadina. The sequence goes on along the minus strand of JAKSZP010000519.1, from coordinate 19,282 downwards.
GATCAAAAGGTTATAATTTAAAAAGAAATGTTTTATATCAGAGTGATATAATGATCTAGGCATTTCTTGGATGCAATATTGCACAAGTATCTTAATAATATAATGCAATGTTGAGATAAAGGACCAAAAGAATTATATATTATGAAATACAATAAGCATCAAAGCCAACAAATACAATATAATGAATTCAATAAGGCCTGACAACATTAAATATCATCAAAATGAGTCTCCACAGAAGCAATAAAAAGTGTTAAAGTTGATTATAAAAGTTTGAAAACTGACAAAGATTTCAGATCCTATAGAGAGTGCCGGTAAAACACACTGGTAAAATTATAATCTTTTCTACTTTAATCTCAAAGATTCTAGATCTATTTTGCCGACCAGTCTCAAAAAGCTTATCAACGTTTTAGGTGGATTTTATAGTAATCCCCATAGCAAGGGTTCCACTATGAATTTTATTATACGCTGCTCATCTTTCTAAACTCCTGTAGTTGTATTTTCTAAATTTTAAAGAAAAATTATCAAACAAATTTCATTTGAGCCCTCTGTTGGAAGTTTTGCCCACCTTTCCAGCTTTCTAGAATACCTGTTGAATTGCTAGGGGCTAAGTCCTACTGGAGAGTGATTTTGATATTGGTTACTCCAATTTTGGGCTAATAATGTTCATGGATTTTGGATAATTTGCCAGATTCAGATCTGTCAGGTATAGATCCAAGTGAGTGCTTTTGATCTTGTTTGGCAGAGTTGCCAACAAAATGGTGGCATCTGATAGTTGAACATTAATTAAATATCAGGTGTACTGATTAGATTGGTTGGGTTTCATCAACAACCAATTGAGAATTTAAGTAGCTATTGCGAGTTAAGTGATGCTGCCTGCAACTAGCAAATTGATCAGTTGGTTTTGATCTGCCATATTGGTTAAAGAGTTCTATTACCTAAGTAGGCCGCTCACCAAATATGGTTGGTTCACTGGGTTTGAGTAGAAAACGTTAGGGGCATGTTTTCTGCCTCTGTCCATTTTAAGTCTCAAGGATTTCAATGAAGGAAACCTAATTAGATAGATTGACCATCGCTGATGAGATTTCAGATGGAAGTCCAATGGCAACAGCTGCTGTTTCATGTCTGAGGCGCCAACTGAGGAGTTGGGCGATGAATTCTCTCTATAAATTCCCTAACAATTCACATTAATAAAAAAAGATTTATCCTATTTAAAGAAAATGTTTTTCTATTTTTGGACATAAATAATATTTGTATTAAGTAAATAATGTTGTTGTATACAATAATTGTGTACTATTTTTTCACATAAAGAGTAAGGATCGAGGATCCTTTGAAGAGAAGCTGAACTTAGATGAGAATATCCGCAGACTCAGCTTGATGAGAAGAAAAGCTGGAAACTTTTGAATCTGATAGTGTATCAAGTTAGAGGGATCATGAAAGAAAACCTATAGTTGACGTCAACAGTTTTTGTGGATTATTAAAGGTCTAGCGTTGGACCATATCAGGGTTATCTTTTCAACTATGGTTAATAGTCGTCATACTATTATCAATCACATATCAACCATTATCAAACAACGCAAAATTTGAACTTATAGTACCTGTTCAGTTAGCTTTTGGGATCTATCAATTGGTGAAGAAACCAGGATTGAAACATTTGGTACTCACGAGAAGAGTAGCCCATACCCAATTTTTAACAATTGGTGCTCACTATAGGGGAAAATAGTTCCCAATTTGGAATACCCTCTATAGTAATTTAAGGTAAAAGATAAAGAGACCATATATGCCGCGGCATTTGCACTATTATTTAAATACTGGCAAGCATACATTTATGTTGTGTATCTGTTTGTCCTTATCCAGTAACTTTACCATCCATGAAGTGAATTGTGTATGGTATTGCCTTATATATAGTACTTTGAATGATTCTTATCTGAGCAAGTACGTGAGATTGTCTCCTAATAGTTTGGCACAGCACCTCATAAAGTTGGACCATAGATATCATTCCATCACCATTTTTAATACAGATAGTTGAGGTCTCAGTCTACTATATTTAGTACTTAATCTCTTTTTATAAGCATTCTTCCCAGCTTGCAACTGAATCTTATCAAACTTAATTTTTAGCTCTTGATGTTAAATTTAGGATGATAGCATCTTGATATCAGTATAAGCTATAGATGCAATAAGGATGGCAAAAAAGTATATTTTCCTTTTAAGGATTTAAGGGTATTATTTTCAATTATTTGGTGTTATTTAAACTAAATTAATAGTATGGTGATGCTTCAACTGATATCACTTAGTAGGAAAGTTGCTATTCATGTTTTCTAAATTATTTATTTATAATCCAAAGGCATATTTGACTTTTCCATCTGTTAAATGTGTATGAGGGTTGTTAAATTTGGTAAACCCCAACAATGCCCAATATTTTCTGTACTAATTTAAATATAAAATATTTATTCATCGTCAGATAACAATTTACAAGCATTAATGTCTTATTATATTTTGTATGAACGAATCATTCAGTAATATTAGTGATAGTTTCTTTGCTGCTTCTCAAATCTAATTAATTAAGTGAAGTTTGACTGCTTTAAAAGAGACAGTTATAACGGATGCTTGTTTTTGTGGCACTACAACGTCAATAGACACATTTTGGAAAAAGGCTATAGGGCTTATTATTTTTGTGGGTTGATGGTACTGTGCCCTGGAAGACATAAAGTTAATACTTGAGATAATCTAAATCTTAAGACAAGAATATTATATAATTTAGGGCGCCAAGTCATGCTTAGGTCATAACAATTAGTGTATACATTCTATGGTAAATGAAGCGAAAAAACTTATTGAAGTGATGATACTAAAACAGAGATAAATAAAATGTCGCTACTTTAATAAAAATAGTTTGAATTTTTAGTTTGTTGCTTTTTAAAAATATAATCCTCATAAAGGGAAATTGATAACATAAATAATATAGGGGTGCTATCTGAATCAAGACAAGGTATTGTATACCACTTTCAGGTTCATTAATTTCTTTGTAGAGTAAAGTTGATGTATTAAAAATGTGTTGAGAATAACCCAGTTTTGAAGAGACTTGATTTCACTCAAGTCAATCAATGGAAGATTCTAAATAATCAACCTTTTAGGGTAGGACTTGATTTACTTCCTTGTATGTCACCTGGTATAGCAAACACCTGAAATTTAGATAAAACTATGCTTTGGCTAGTCAGGATTTCGTCTCAGGGTATCCCGGGCTCAAGTTGGTCTGATGAAAATTTACTAGTATTGAGTTATGCCTTACCAAGTATTGCTTTTACCATATAGTTAACAATAAGATTTTTTAAGCTCTTTATCTAATCTAAGTGTAGATTTTTTGTGGATTTAATCAATTATTAATATACCTATAAAAAATACAACACTTTATTAGCCAACCTTACCCATAAGAATAATAGCAGGGAGTACTAATGTATTCAAAGCTATGTACGTGGTTGCTTGTCAATCCAATTTATAAAAAATGATTACCCTCTCCACGTTTATAAAATATATTGTATGGTCTTCCCCAAATAAAATCCAATTTTACTTGGGCACTATGAAATCGTGGTAGTACAAAAATAAACTAAAAAATAAAAACGGGTAAAATTTGGCGATTTCATATGCTGCTTGTCCATCTCTTTTACCAGCTTTGGCTAGGTTTGTAATTAAATCCAATTAAAGTTGGGTGATCTTTTGAGCTATCTTTCTTAACACTTTTTGGGCTCTTCTGTATTCATTGGTAACTTTATGTTAAATAGAGCTGAGATGCCAGGTTCTCTTCCATATAGGGACTTGTAAGACATATTTGTTAATACTAAGGAAGCTTATTTTTAAGTTATTAATACACTCAAAAGATATTAGTCACTTGTAATATATCATGAGTAGCCATCTCTTGTAGAAATAAAACCAGGATTACATTTGCTTTTTTCTACAGTCCTGTTAGTTGAGGGGTTTTAGGTCTCTGAAAATAGTTGTTAGTTCCTGTGATTGTATAAAAGACCCTTACAACTCTTAAAAGCTAAGTTTTTCTCATAAAATGTATACCAATGTCTGAAACTAACCATTACTAGTAATTACATATGGACATGGGAAACAAGCAATAGCCTTGGTAGTCTGTGTGGGAGTGATGTTGCTTTAACCCACTTTCTAAAAATGATCAACCCCTGCAAGCATATATCAACTTCCTCCTGTAAATTGAAGGTGAGTCTATATCACCTAAACTGATGTTATTCGATGGATGCTGAGGGGCCTTGGGCTGATGTTTGTACTTGGCCTTATGAAGCGTTTGTTCTCAACAAGCTACGCAGGAATCTAGGATTTTTCACTAAAGATTATAATATTACTTCCTAATAGTAACAATCCTAATTCCATTCGTGAGTTTTTCTGCTCCTACATTCCCTAAAATATTGAAGACTTTCACTAAAACTGGTACCTGTTCTGAAGGTAAAGTAAGGTGTGACATGAGGTCTTTTATGAGCTACTTGTAAAGGGTCCTGTTTTCTGGCCCAACTCAAGACTACTGTATAGCATGCCTACGCAGTAATGTTATTGATTCTTTTGTATAGGTAATATTATGCTAATTATATACACAAATATATGGCAACATATTTAAGATAAGGCGATGTCTTACATAGTAAGCAGATATTCTAATATAGTTGGAAATTACAGTCATGTTGCAGTAGTACTATTGTGATGAGAATCATTGACTATCATACATTTAATTGTAAATTGTTACTTTTTAGTTAGGGTAACTTTAAGTGGGAAGCATGAAGTCGACTTAAATATAATCCATTTTAGGATTAACTTAATAATGGGGTGGGATTTATTATGATTCAATTTGAAACTAGGAATCAAGTCAACGGGTTTCCAACACCCCCCCATAACCTAACTTAGCACTTGTTCTATAATGGTAGAGCTGTTAGTTTCATGTTAGTGTGAGATAAACTTGTCATGAACGTGATTAACTATGTGCTGATCAATTAATCATTGAAGAGTTTATGCTTTGGCAGCAGACTCAATCAAGTAAATTTAAGGCCTTTCCATTCATTAGCCAACATATACATACTACCAAATTCTTAAGTAATGCAATAGGTGACTCAATCACTAATTTAAATATTGTTGCAGTGAGCCTATGTAGTCTATCTCCTTATAAATGATTCTTTTGGTTAGGGCTGCTCCATAGCCTTATTATGAAGTTTTTAGGGGTATTACCAGTTGGTAAATGTAGCAGATGTAAATTTTTTCCTTATTGATGACAATGGAGAATAACAATGGTGGTAGCACAGGTTGCTGACCATATAAAATCTGGAAGGGTGAATATCTCATACCACTGTGTTAACTGATATTATATGCAAAAACAGTTGAGTCCATATTGACCCATTGAGATAAAAACTGTTGGTGAACTTTAATATGGCTTGATAGAATGTAATTGGTACGTTCCACCATTATGAATGTCACAGGTTGCTAAGGGAAAGTAATAACTCTTTGAATTTAATTAGTTATCTAGCTTAAGGACAGCTCATGAGGTAAAAATAGGGCATTATCTGTATGTATAATTTGCGTATAACTATTCCTGTTTACTATTTATTCCATTATGGACTTTGCAGTTGATATTGCTCCAAGATTCTTGAGGGGTTGATCTAGACCCACTTAGTGAGATATTTGATAGATATTATGATGTATTTGAAGTTGTGGCTGTATACATAAAAAGTTCTCGTACATAAATAGACACTGTATGCCAGGCTAAATTTATAATTAACCAGCAAGTAGCAATGGGCGTATTTGGCTTATAGTACTGTCATTTATGACATTTTTAAAACACTTTATGTCAAATCTTAAGGACTTCCAATAATACTCTTGTTAGTCTTTTTGATGGATTCAGCGATCCCAATATCCTATGGCGCAATAAGCTTGCATGTTTTTCTCCATAGGAGCTGAAAGTGGGAGGTTTAGTCTCCAATCACCTACAATTATTTTTATAAATTCTATTCCCAAAATTCAGTACTATCATGAGCCAGTCCAAGGTGTAACAATTAACAATTTACTAGAGTATCTCTTTTATTTCAATTTATAAAGAGTTGATCCATAAAGTGAGGCAAGGCCTCTATGACAGACAGTTTTAAAAGCCTATCAGCATTATTATGGGTATGTTTTAAGAAATGAATTTTTTATAGTCATAGCCCAGTATTTCAAGGCCCATTGTACCAACCAACCTTTAAGTTCCTTTAAAATATATAATCATTGTAAGGAAACATGACAGCGACATTTTATTATTGATCTTACGTATGTAGACTTATGGCTGTTTACAAGTGGATATGAATTTTTCAGCACTCTCTCTCAGTTACCATGTGATTGCGCTTGTGTTTGTTCAAGGCATGAATGAAAAGGAGATTGGGTGCTCCTCCATGCCATCCCTATCTTGGAGACTACATCACTTTAGGCATGAGAAAAGCATTGAATTTCACAATAAAAAGAGGATCAGAGTTAGGGTATTTTATATTGAATCTTCAGTCAAAGAATTCCTCATGTTGAGCAATCGCCCTTTTCATGGTGAAACCTTTTACTAGGAGTCACAACTCACTATTATCAGAATATTATAAAATTGCTAAATTGGACTTTTTTGATTTTTCAGGGATGATCTTCAATATAATTTATCAATAACCTGTGCAAATCGAGCGGATTAATAGCCCAAAACAAGTGGGGATGGCTCCCTGATAACAATTATTAGCTTTTGAATGAATTAATGGTCTAAAAGTATTAGTATTAATCCTAATAGTAAATTAAGGCATATTATTACTGGTGACTAAAAGCTGGGGATAATTACACCCTTTTATTAGTATCTATAAATTATTATTAATTTATCAGCGATTAAAGCCAAAAAAACTTTCCTTAAGTTAGACAACTAATGCCTTTTATACTAACTCATGACTTTCCAAAGTTTTCTCCTTATCTCAACTTTCACTCTTAATTGTAGGATACAAATCCATACCTCAGCTTATCTACCACATAATTGAAATCTCCCTCCCACCATGGTATGTCTAATCATTCCTTATATCACTTATCTTATCCCTATATTTTACTAGCACCATTTAAGATGCTGCTTATATACCCAATAAAAAGCTTTATCCTACCATATTTAATTTTAATCTAACTTAATATACCAAAACCCTTCTCCAACAATGGTACAGAGTGTGAATTTAGGAGAACTTTGGCCCCCTCTCTCAGATAGGACGACGTGATAAGCATATTGCATCTGCCATGTTAGGATTCTGGGCTAGCACTAAGCAAGCAACCCATCCGACCAGAAATCAAAAATGTGGTGTTCACTACCAGGGGCCCCTGCATACCATTAAGTCTCAACTTATACCTTGGATAGGGATTCCCTTTCCTGCACTGGGTTGAGCTCAAAGGGTTTTTATGAGATGTTAGGCATACCTTCAGGCTACACAGGAACCTCTGAACCTAGAACGAAGGTTATATTACAACTTTTTGCTTCCCAACAGATTCCTACACATGTTCGCTCACTCGCTGAGCTCCTCAGCGCACTCTTTCCAGGGTACACCTCTGATGCTGGATATCGATGCCAATGAACTATTGAGGCCTATGCCTGATGCTGGCTACAATGCTGATATTCCTTTCAAGATCAACCCCAAATTCAGGCCAACCTGAGCCTGCCAATCACCCCTACCAATTCTGAAGGGGGTTAAATGAAACTTACTTAATCAAGGATTTTAGTTAGGAGGTGGCTTATAACCACTGATTCTTTTTAGCAACAAGTGCCAACTCTCCTTGCGCCAAGCCCCTATCAATTACAACAGAGAACATTAGATTTAAGATTCTCCATTCTACTTCCCAATGCTATTCAAAGATGAGAGGAGTTATCAACAACCTCTTTACTGAATTTTAAAATTACGAAGGTTTGCGTGCAAATTCTATGATCAGCAATTGAGTCAATCAGGGTTTGCAGCTAAGTAATCTGCCTGGTTTTATGTCAATATTGCTTTTGTTAATGGACAATCCGGTTTAGCTGCTCATTAACTTGAGTGAACCATCCTGACGATTAACAATTGTGATGAATTTTCATAAAAGTGCTCTCCCCATTCAATTGGGTCAAGAAATATTAATCTATCAGCCATTTCATAATTATTAAGGAACATCCCTAATACCGCTTTGTCTTTCAATCTAGTGACAGATTTCAAAGATAGATCTATATTGCAATTATACAAAAATAGCAGGTTACGTTTAAAAAAATGAACTAATGAACCTACTGGGTGGTTAGGTCCCATGAGGGGACCGCTGAACCAAACAATCAATTGTGTATAATAAATTTCTACCCGCAAAGAAAAAACTGGACTTATGAAACTACTGATAGGTTAAGTACATTTCAAAGAGATAAAAAGAAAGTTATAATGACAATAACAATATAAATATAAGATATATAATTTTATACCAACTATTTAGTGTTATTTCAAATGACTCCAAAAACAAGCAAATTGCCAGCGGAAGCTGATGTTTTCATTATTACAATAGAGATGTGATTCTGCCACTTAGAGTTATGAGTTCCTGGAAGATCAATACTCTGATGCTGAGTTTCCTTTACTAAGGCAAGCGATATGATTCCACTTGCTAAAATTTTAGTACTTATATTTTTGGACTGAGATTTATTATAATTGAGATTAGAGAAGACAAGTGCTACCAGCATTTTGATGCCAAGGACAACCCAATGTGCATTGCCAGAACTTGATTTCAATGACCTCCAATAGCCAAGCCATTAATTTCTTCCTTACGCCTATAATTTTTCTAACGACTATTACTGAAGTTCCATCTTACCAAATCTCACCATTGTATCCAAACCATCTACATTTGACCCATACAAAACAATTAACATTTGGATTTTCCTTGTTTTTATCAAGCTAAGAGCATCATATACTTAACTTATTCTTTTGCTCAAAAATAACTACACTTGAAGATTTGATTTTATATCTAAAAATTCTGGGTCAACACCCTAACCTCAGCAACCAATGTTGATGATCTTTTCCATAGGCAAAGCATTCCATTAATCTCTGCCGCCTATTTTCTTGGTGGCAATTACTGTCAATGATCCCTGTCCTAGCTACTGACCCCTAGCCAAGTCTTGAAGAGGGTCTGTTAGAAAATTGTCCTTTTCTGGGTGAAACCTTTTAATAGAGGTCATGACTCACTATTAAAATTTTTAGTAAATGCTGAATTGAACCCCTTCAATTTGTCAGGGATGATCCCTGATAACAACTATTTGTAATCTGTGCAGATCGAGCGGCTTAATGGTCCAACCTTTTGGTGAAGATCCCTGATAACGAGTTATTAGTAATTGCGCATATTAATGATCTTAAAGTAACAAGGATTAACCTGATTGTAAATCAAGTCATTTGATTAATGGTAATTAAAAGCAAAGGATAATTGAATCTTTTATATTAGTAACTATAAAATTATTATTAGCTTATCAGCAATTAAAGCCAACAGTTTTCCTTTAAGCTAGGCAACTACCTCCTAATATACTAACTTTTGCTTTTAAAAATTTTTCATATATCAACTTCATTCTTTATTGTAGGGAAAAAAATCCTTCCTCAGCTTATCAATTGTTTATCTGGAAACCATACCACCAGGGTATACACTGATCATTATATCCTTTATATTATCCACTATTTTACAAGCACTACTTAAGGTGCTATTTATATGCTAATAAAAAGAATTACCATACTATATTTAATTCTAATAAAACTTTATATACTAAATCCCTTATACAACAAGGGTGCAGGTTGTGTTGGACCATCTAGTACTAAAAAAAAGGGTGCAGGTTGTGAACATAGGGGAACTTTGGCTCCCTCTCTCTCAGGTAGGGCGACGTACACAGCCTACAACACCTACCATAAAGTTGGGATGGACTGGCACTAAGCCAGCACCCATCTGGTCAGAATTTAACACCTCAGTTGGTTGAAGTTATCTTTTCATTCTTGTCACCACTGTAAGGTGATTACTTTTCAAGTAGATGGAATAGATGTTCATAAAGTTGTGAATATTCCCTTTTAATTGGAAGTAGATTCAACCAATCCAAGGGTTACTTGGATATCTCGCTTACTTTCAGGCTCTTAATTAGTTGGTGGCCTCAAAATTTTGTAGTTATGTCATATTCCTTGAGTATTTATGATGTGCCCCATATTCCATTTACAACAATAAAACTGGCATTTGATAGGCTTAATAATATCTGAGCTCGTAACAACCTCTGAATAACCTCTTCCAGATGGCTAGATATTGGGTAAAAAATTTTTAGAACACAAAATTAATGTAAAGATAGACCAAAATACAACTCATCTTTAAAAATTTTATTATAGTTGTCATTACCCGCTGGAATGTGGTAGGCGCATTGTACACTTCCTGGGCATTCAAGTTGGCTGGAACTATTATTGAGATTTGATAGCTGCACACTTTTCCTGATCTATAAGAGGCAGCTTTCTTCGCCAGTATCTGCTGATGATATCTAAAGTTATATAATATTTGGCTCGTCCTAACTGATCCAAAGCTTCTTCTATCTGAGGTAAATGATAAAAACCTTTTATAGCTACGTTTTAATTGTCTAATTGAAAAAAGCTATACTAAAGCCATATGTAATTATTAACTATTAGCATCAGATTGGCCCATAAACTGCACATGGGTGATTATTCCTTAATGTAAAAGTTTTTTCAACTCCTTTAGAACTTACTTAATGCTGGATTTAAATTTTATATTCAGCCATGAATAAATGGGACTTGCATTACTAATGTCAATGTGTTATTAGATTCCACAGCTGATATCAGGTCATAGTCATCCATCCCAAATACTTGTGAATATTTTGTATAAGGGTCATTGATTGATCAATCTGGCCCTCAGTAAGTACATTGAGTTGCTCATGGGTAATGACTACACAATATAGTAGATGAAAATTGGGTAGAACAAAATCTGTAAAATCTTTGAACTCATGTACTTCCTAAACTTCTTTTAGCATAGTGAGTTGTAAAAACGCTACTTTCTGCCCACTATTGAAGAATATTCTGGAGGCACTTATGTTGGAGAGTATAAACAGATCTCCTGGTGGCCAGATGAGTCAATTCTTGGGGCTGCGTAAGGTTCAATTATTACTGTTGCCAAAGGGAGTAAATTGCTTCAATTAACACCTCAAGTAACCTCAGATTAATATAAATGGACAGCACATGCGTTTCCAGTGTATATAACTTTATCCTTAGAGGCTCTGGAAACGTTTAAATTCTTGAAAAAGGTGAAAAGAGAAGAACTTTTATGACCATCTTTTTGGCAACGTAAGGGGAACAAACTAAAATTATATAACACTTAATAAAAGTTTCCTATGAGTTAGAGAAGTCTGAGTATCCTTTTATAGTGAAGAGGTAGTGTTTTAGGATAGTAAAAAGTACTCTCCTAACAGTTTATCAAGAGCCTTAGTATTTAAAGGGAGCTAGTAACCGCAAATATCTGATAGAATAATTAAGAGAAGTATAGCAGGTTCATTAACCTTAAAGGAGATAAACCTCATTAATAACGCTCTATAAGCCCCTTTGTTAGTGGTATTGAAAGGGCCAGCTGTTATATATTATTTATGTTGGTTTAAATTTGTGAATACTCTCAACTGTTTTCAGAACTGACTGGGTTTTACATTCACAGGAGCGCCGCTATTGACAATGGCTTACACTTAAGCTTTTTCAATTAGTATACTGATATAAGTACAATAAAAAAGTAGCTTAATCTTTGTTTCTTGTAATTATAAAAGGAGTATAAGCTGGTCATTCTGCTTGAGCCTACTTTTGAGAAAATTTGAATTTACAAAAATCAAATAAGCTAATCAAATTAGCTGTGACACTGACCCACTGATGTTCACGGCCCCACCGCATGTTGCTCCCATGTGGGGCAGCGGCAAACCCCTACCCAGCATTTTCCATTTGGGGGGAAAACGTGCTCAGAATGGTTTGTCCAGTCCTAATCAATCCTTAGTTTGCTTGTTCCACCCAAGGGTCTTGCCATCCACATGGCATGTGCCCAGACAGTGCCTCTCAGCCCATTTATTCCACCACTGCCCATCTGCATTTTCTCTTTGGGTCTAATATGGGAAATTATTCCCATATGATGAAAAAAACAATTATTGATATGCCCCAGGCAGTGATGCTGCCAGCTGTATTTATCGATTTCCATCCATATAAAGGTTATTTTGCTCTTGGCTTCTCCTGCAAAGCTTACGCCGCTTCTGCGGCCACTGTTCCCTTGGTTTTCCAGGGCACCCTATCCTCACAATGCATACCCAGCTCCCCACCAACACCACTATGATGGCTCAGTTTGCTGGGTTGCCCACTCTCCTTCCCCCTGTGGTGCTCCATCAGGTGCTGATGGAAGGCTTGGCCACATATGGCTCCAACCCCATCCTTCAGTTTGTGGTCCCCAATGGGGTCGCTCATCTCACTGGGCCTCAGGCATTATCCTCAATTGGCACAAAGTATAACAAAATTGCTTTGTCAATTCCCCCTGCACCGTCACTTACCTCTTACCCTGACCACCCATTCTGGGCCATATTAAGGCGGGAGGACTATATGTCCATCCTATTTTGAGTTGGATCATTTAAGTGTAAATGCCCCCATCTGGCTGCATCCGCTGAACCTGCGTTTCATCCGTCTGGCCCCCAATATGCCACACACCCCACTGCCATTCTGGTATGGGGTACTTTCCTCCCTACCCCAAAACCTACAGCCAATGCAGCGCCTGCAGCTGCCAATCAGGCCCCTCATCAGTCAGTGTCACACGCACTTTGACCAACCAGGAGACAGCTTGGATAATGGTTTGATCCCACGTTATTCCTCAATTGACAGCCACAACCCATATTTTCACCAACTCCTGGTTTCCAATATGACTTGAATCCATGGACTTCATTAGATGAAACTTATGAAATGGGCAATGTAATCAAAGAATTGAATACCCAAACGAAGATTTTATACAAGTACAGCACACTACTCAGATCCCTCAGCATTTTTTTGCTCCCAGACCAAGCGCCTCTGCATTCCTCTCAGAACACCAGTTAACTGTTGCTGCAGCTGAAAACCCAGATAACACCCACATCCTTGTGATGACCAATTTGCTACTAGCAATACTCACCAAGGGTTTCCGTCAACCAGAAATTTCTCTGACCTTATCCATTGAGGTCAGAGGTAACATCATAATACCTCTACAGACAAGCAAATGCCGCCATTAAGAAGTTACTACCACTTCGCAGGCCAAGACAAAAATCACCTGTGCCACCGCAGCTTTATTATCCAAGCTTCCTTCCAGCCATCTTTAAGCGGAATACTGCTTTTCAAATGCATAGGGGCGATTTTTAATATAGGTAAGATTATATACCAGCTGGCTATCAGCAAACTCGCTCCCCATGTCGCTGATCACCCCATACCATTACTCTCCACCTTGGCCCGCACACTCGCCTTTGATATGGAATCCAATTCTGAGGATAAGCCACCTTATCCCCCTTCCTCTTCTGCCATGGTGAAATGAGTGACTTGTCGCTGTCGCACCTAGTTGGTTGTATTCTCATTTGGTTGTGGTTCACCTGCCCTTTTTGGCGGTTAACCACTCTGTTCAGGTAGGTCTATTCATTCATTTTTTTAGTTCCATGAGTTTTGGTAATGTCTGTCCCCAGGTCGGCTTGCCTCAGTTAAATAAAAAAAGAGTATAAGATTTATTGATTATAGCCTTGATCTGTTCTCTTAGATTAGGGAAGTGGGTATTTAAGGTCACAATTGGTTAAGCAACTTTAAATCCTTTTAAGGAAGGTGAGGATTGAAACTTGTCAGTATCTCAAATTTATTATTATTTGACAATTGGGTAAGTTTAAGTTTTAGAGATACTTTTTGTCCCTCCTGTTACATGTCTGCACATTGACTTCTGGTGATGGCTTAAATCATGGGAATAATATGATCAGGTTCTTAAGCATGAAAATAACTCCAACCAATCTCTAGTTATTAGTATAAATATTTCTGATAACCAGTAGTAGAGCGTCCCTATTCTACTGACATGGTTCTTCTACTTGGATGTCACCCAATTGAGATGTCACAAGGGACATCCTTGTGTCGTTTAGGGCATAAGGCTGCAAAGTGTCCCTTAGATTTGCAGATCCAACAAAATTCTTTGTTGGGAAGGTGATTTCTGAAATTATTTTAATATAAATGAGGGCTCTTTGTGGTCCCTCTACCTTTAATCAGTTGTTGAGGGCAACTGGTTTGTACAACCACAATTAGTGTCACAAAAGTTACTTCTCACTTAATCAGGTATTTAAATATAAAAGTTATCAATTATTTTTACAAGCATAGAAACAGGGAGCGTTGTAAATTCAAACTACTTTTTGTGGCATTTTGAAGCGCAATCTTGACGTCAAAATACATATGTCTTTAGCATCTAACAAACCTGTGCTTTATGTTAAAATTGATTAGAAAAATTGTTAGTGGTTTTATTATTCCTAAACTGAATGGTCTAAAATTACTCTTCCAAATAGCCATGCGTTTAGATAACTGATCTCTCAAAACCAAGCTTTCCATATCATCAAAGTTCAAATGTTCCTTAGGTAAGTATGACATGATCAGATCTCAATTCTGGTCATCTATACAACTAAAAATATAATGTCATTATAAGGTTAATTGGTGTCAAATTTTGATGATAGCTTGCTTGATAACTAAAGTCCTGCATGCCAAATTGGGCTGAAGTTCAGCTGATGGATCCTTGATTTTGCCAGTGGCTTACGGTTTTTGAACCATTTGGAAGCTCACTAGGCATACTCAAAAGGCTCTTACTTTTCTGGCCAATTTTGCGTTTGATTTTCCTTTAAAATCAGGAACTTCAGCTGAGGCAGGCAAAGTTTCAAGCTTTTTATCCTGAGATCTAGACTTGCCACCACTCCCCAAAGGCAACTTAAGATACAATCAAAAAGAACATTAACTAAAAATAGATCTAAGTTAGATTAAATTATTTGATAATTATTCATTAGGCCAGGCGCTAGTATTATACCTCTAGGGCATCTCCTGGCCACATTCAAGCATGCAATCTCACAGAATATTTTCCACCTTAGTTTGGCTTTTGAACTGATATGACTGAGACCTATTGCTAGGTTTATTGGTGGGAAAATACTCTCATATTTGGGAGGATTCCAGGGATGAAAGTCGCAACAATGAGCATGCAAAATGGTCCTAGGATCATCTTGAAATGAGAATCATCATACTGCTGAAAAAATACAAATTTTGGGGGATTTTGTGGTCAATTTAAATAAATGACGTAACCTTAAAAAGCCTTCAGCAAGCCTCTCTTGATAGCACTAGGTACTCCCATTTAGGCAGTCCATGAGCACGTGCTATTGTTCCAGTTATGCATATTGACATAAAAAAGTTATTTTAGGACCAGCTCCAAACATGATTTGTCATACTGCTAATGTAAATGACTCCCTAATTGGGATGTCAACTGGTCTCTTGATAGCACTAGGTAATCCCATTTGGGCAGTCCATGTGCAAGTGCTATTATGCCGATTATGCATACCAGCATACAGATATGCCCTAAGGTTGAAAATTGATTGTTTTGTTGTTTGATTGTCCATGGGACTTTTATACTTTACTTTGGTTTGGTCCCCAATAATTTTTAGGCTGATTTCTTAATATTGGTCTTGATTAATTGGAATTAGTTTCTGAGGTTTGGTGTAACAATTCTTGGCCCAACTGTCAAATGTATTTGGCCTGATCTACCTGTAGAATAATTAATTAATAAAACATTGAGTTGATCAGCCCAGATGAGTAGTTGCAGAGAAGGTTGGCCTAAATGTGCGGGGGTATTTGGCCTAATCTTTAGTAATATAATTGAATCCACAGTGCGATAATCAGCCTGAGCCATGTTATTGTAATAAGCTTTTAGATTATTAGTTCAAGCATTTGTAGGGAAAATCAGCCCAATCTGTAGGTTGTTGAAGGGTTTATATTTGAGTTAACCACAGAATCTGAAAATTGGATACATGTTTGATGATATTTAACGTTTTTAAGAATGAATGCACATTCCTATGCTTGTCAATATATGGAGATTAACTGGATTATATTGCTGAAGTCCTGGATAGTATCTTCCTGGTCCAGACGTCATTAATACTTCACTAAACTGAGGTCCTGGGTTACTAGATAGAGGTCTACTCTGCTTGGGAGCTGGAGTTCATGCATTATGAGGAAAAAAACAATGCTATTAGTATATATGCAGAGGTTGATACATATGTTTTTGGGGAACTCTTCTTCTGCAGATTCATAAAAAAGCTCCAAATGAGAAGGAGGCATGGTTTGATGAGAAAATTGACATCGTCCATCCTGTAACTCACCTTCAATTTGAAATTCAAAAGTAGTATGACTCTCCTGCTCATGAAGCATTTCTTCCTGAATTTTCACAATTCTGCTAGGTTTCTTTGCATGTCACGCACACTAGCTGAAATTCCAATTATTCACTCATGTGGGTATTCTCCAAGCTATGAATTTTTTGGACATGAAGTTATAACTCGTTGTTTGAATGGAAAAGATCTCCATTCTTTTATTTTAGTATCTGGACTAATTTTTAATGCTTCAATGTCATTTCATATGGCTGTTTTTAATTGCTAGATTGGTACAACTCAGTCAGGAGGAAATTAGTGGTCTCAGTGCTTCCAAAATTCTGCATGGTCACTATTGATAATTGGGTTTTTCCAACCATAGAAAAAAACCACCAGTCCTCATTTCCCCTAATGCCCTATAGACCTCACCTTGAATCTTGCCAACTATCTACAACATTTAGCGGTTTTAATCTCAATCTGCTGTAAGATATGTTAATTACAATTTTAACCTGACTTTAAGCTTTTTTTAGTTATAATTAATAAGATCCTGGGTTTGAGGGAACCTAATCTTATCCAGTCACTCAAGTCCCTTATACCAGTTTCATTTCCTTAATCTATGAGTACCAAAATTATTCAGTTAAACTCATCTTGAGATTCAATAGTTGACGAATACTCTGGTAATTGATACTGAGACTTATCAGTTTACACTAAGAAGTGCCAATCTTTTACAGAGTAGCTCTATGTTTCAGACCAAGTTTTCCAACAATATTAGTGGACCATAAGGAGAAACTATAGAATGTTTAGGGGCTGTAGAGAAAGTCCCTGACCAGAGGCACAAATATAAAAACTGTTAGGTCCCGCATAAAGAATGTTCTAAAAGGCAGTGTACATTCTGAGAAGTTACCATGGATGCTTTCTTTAAGCTGTCAGTACCTAATGAGACTATGGCGGATCTGGGGCTTCTAATTTTGATAAAGGGTATTTTTTAATCAATATTAATTCTTGTTTGGGGGTACAATATATTCACAATGTTGTACTTAATTAAAGTGTAAACTTACCTGTGCTTATATTGCCCAGTTTCAGGCGAGAATATGAAACATCTGGTGCTCACTACAGAGGGCACTTTCAACGACACCATAGAGTAACTCAACGAATGTATAACATCAACCAGGTTTCTAACCGCTTCACCTTCAGCTTTGTGTTACAAGTATCCCCCAACCTATGGACACAGGTGAGCCGCCATGACCACTTCCAACTTATCAGTTTAGTTTAAGAAACTGGAGCTTTCGCCATTGAGCTAGTCCCCCATAGGTCCGCTGGCCTCTCAGTTGGTAGATAGACTATCTAATGTACTACTAAAACGTCAAAGAGACCTTGGAATGACTCTTCTGTGGATACCGTCTTAGTGCTGAAACCCTCTATGTTGCACATTTGAGGAGGTTCTGAAACTACCAGACCAAGACTACCTTAAAGTGACCTATCATCTGTTCCAGAAGATGTAAATGTCCTCCATGTTCAAGAAGCTCTCTACCAAGGTGGAAAACATCTATATGATCGCACAAACATAAACCTTTCAACCTGCCAAGCCAAGCGCATCCTCGCCTAGAAACACATTGAGTCAGCGGTTAGGCTGAGTTTAGGGTAGCTCATGGTTGGGACAAACATCTTCTAATGGATTAGTTAGAAGTCACCTTCTGAGAAGTTCAATTGTGCTTTCAAAGTGCCCAACATTATACAGATGAAGATCATTGCTATGCGGATGAACTTATGGGTCAAATGAATGCTAATCTGTCTTGTATCATTGGCAAGGTGCTAAATCAGCTCATGGAATTTTCTCAATGGATCGGTGATGTGACCCATAACTGCAGCAAGGTAAAGAATTATCTGAAGGCATAGGTGGAATGGCATGTCACGGCGGAAGCTGCCAATTGAGAGGCTCACGTCAAGACTGGTCAAACAATTCAGAAGCTGGAGGAAGAGCTGGAATGACGGTTTTAGCCTTTCAGGAGTAGTGGTTGGCTATTAGAATTAGCTTAGTGTTCTTGAGTATAGTGTTAAGTTTTCAGCAATGGTGCAAGCTAAAATAACCTAACAATGAAATCAAGGATATAAACTCGCTTTTTAAATGAAACTCCTGATCATAATTGGGAAGTAGATTCTCCAATAATCCTCGATAATAGCCAAGTAACTCTGGTATTCTCACCATTCTTAAGTCTACTGGCACCAACAAATACAAGAACTTCTGTATTTGTACAAAATCAGGAAGTTATTCCTCTATAATCAGGACTACTTCTCCGACAGGCAACTATGTACTTCTCTTTTGGAAGAATAAACACACACAACTATCTAATACAGACATAACGGCAACAGATACAATTATTAGACAGATGACAGATGGATTGTAATTAATAAACTAAGTGACAGTAGTTATTAATGATCAATAAAATAATAAATGATGATTAATTGATGTTTTATTAATTGTCCAGTGTAAGTCTTGGGTAACATCCTTTGGCTCTTGATCAGGTCATATTTCCATTCACAAATAAAAAGACACTGAAGAGGATGGCGGTACCCCTCATCACTCAGGGCGATCTCGCTCACATAGTAGATGAGCGATGGGTGACAGCCTTTCACTTTAGATCCCACCCTCAGTACCCACACTCACCTCAGCAGAACTGTTGTTGGGGAATTAGTGAAATCTATACTGAGTTGCCAAATTGAAATTGGTCAGATCTAATATGAGTGGTAATCTGGCAGATGGCCACAATTTGAATGGCTGTAAAAGCATGAAGAATGAGATATTGGCCAGATCGCCTGAAGGCTCCAATTCTGTCACTAAAACAGTAGAACAAATATTGGGTGTCATTGATGAGGGTCAAAGCC